>JASKGM010006758.1:0-10718 GCA_034509205.1 Ceratonia siliqua
TTTATTATTGGAGATAGAGGATGCCAGTCCTTCTAAAAGATTTTTTTTTATGTAACTTTGTTTTCAAAACTTTTTTTATATTTTACCTTCCTAAAAACTAAATTTTCTATGAAATTAATTTTTTAAAAAATTATGTCCTTAAGATTCGTGACTATATGAATAATTTTTAATGGGGTTGAAAGAGATTTGGCTCCTTTTTTTTTTTTCTATACTTCCAAGTTTCAAACTTCAGACTGGTCCTTCTTGTTGCAGTTTCAACCTGTGGACTGTAATTCCTAGAAAACCATACCACTCTGCTTTTGACCTTTTCAACTGTAACTCTTATGGTTCCAAAGTAAAGAGAAATGTTTGGTATTATAAACAATGTATATTTACAAATTTTATAAAAGTCTATCTTAGTTACCGTTGCTAAAAAAATCACATTGAATCCGTCGTTAAATGGAAATATGGATAAACAAGTTTTTTTCTTAGTCCATCTAACTTTTAAAATCAATTAACAAAAAATCAAAAAAATAACCAAAAAATAATTCAATTATAATTTTTAAAACTTATTTTTAAATTAAAATAATAATTTTAATTATTTTTAGGTAGTTGCTGTGGTGGGGCTGCACCATTCAATTTGACATCTAAATGTGATGTTTTTTAATTTTTTGTTTTAATTTTTTTTATTTTTTAATATTAATTAATTATTATCTATGTCATATAATTTTTTTAAAATTTTTTTACATCTTTTATGTACTATTTATAATTTCTTGATACTATTTATTCATAAATAAAAATATTTTAAAAAAATATAGAAATATTTTAAAAAATTTTTTAAAAAATATATGATATAAACAATAATTTATTAATATTAAAAATTAAAAAAAATTAAATTCTATGTTACCACCCCAAAGTAGGACAGTAGCATAGAATTGTTCTTATTTTTAATATAAATTAATATAATACATATATTTTATATCATTATAAATTCTTTTTTATATATATTTGAGGCCTTGTTCAATACGCCATATAAAAGAGTATTGGATAGTATAAGTTAATACAATTTAGTCTTATACGGTGTTGAGTGCATACAAAAAATTGTATTAACTTATACGATTACAATTTTTTATACAGTCATCACCGTATAAGAAAATACGAGAGAAAATAGTAAGATAATATTATATGGTGATCACTGTATAACACTACACCACTAGTACAACCACCACTACTACCACAACCGCCATCACCGCTATCATCGCCTTCACTGCCACTGCCACCGTCACCGTCATGCCACCACCACCGCCACTGTCACTACTATATATTATACGTTATTGTAACAAACACATGATAGTATAAAAGCTTATCAGGTGGATATCTTATACAATATTATCTAGTGTCTTATCTTATGCAGCTCACTGAACAAGATCTAAGTAATCTAATAATAATTTATATATTAGTATATATTATTTTATTATTTTCATATTAAATAGTTGAATTATTTAATTTTAATGTATTATATCTTTAATATATAATATTATATAATTATATAAAATATAAAAAATATATATTTTTATTATGGGTCCAATCATAATTTGAAGATCAAACCAATAAACAATATACTATCTGCTGATTCAATAATCCATCCAACTTTTAAAACATTATTTACTACTCAATCTATCACTTTTACTTACATCAACCTATACTTATTAAGTGATTGTAATAAATTTTTGTGATATTGTGAGTGTGACTAACATTTCTCTTATAAAATTATCTATATCATTTATTATTTTAAATTAAATATAAAAAAAATATATATATATATATATATATATATATATAAAAGATAGTATAAAATAATGGTATAAAAATCATTTTTTAATACATATAAATGTGTACCTAGAGGTCCTATTTGGGATTTGATTTTTACTCTCGGTATTGTCGGTAACAACCTTACATTTAATTGTTACCTTGCATTTAATCAAGAGAGTACGTTTGAATGAAATAATTTAAGGGTGTAAAATAATTTTATATGATATTTTAAATAATTTACTATAAAATGATTTGTTTCAATAACTAATCAAAAATAATTTTAAAAAATTTTATGCAATTTAATCATATATTTATTTTAAAGAAATTTTGAATACTTTATTTATTGTCAACTTTCAAATTCCTTTTTCAAATTTTTATTAGGCAAAAATATGGTTTTGTTCCTTTATGTTTGTACTATGTTTCATTCTTATTCCTACGTTTTGTTTGTTTCATTTTAATCTTTGATGTTTTAAAAGTAAACCAACTTAGTCCCAGAAGTGAATTCCGTTAAATGCACTAACGAAATCTGCAAACGTGATAGTCAAATGTCAAATGGAATTACACCTCACCTAGTGACATGCCCAACACCATCTCCTGCTCGTCTCCATCTCCCTTCTTTGCCAACACCATCGCCGTTGCATCTAGGTACTCACAGCAGTGGCGATAGCGACTTGTCGACCCTACATGTGAGACTAATAGTCCTCTTGTGGTTAAGGCCAAGGCTTCCAGCCCTGCAACCCTTCTTTCATTCTAGCCTAATGAATCTTATGAGAAGCCTAACTTTTTGAAAAGAAAAATCCCTCTAAAATGGGTATGTTGTCCAACTCTGTTTTCGTCTTTTCATATCGTTAATTCTTTCACTTTGCTTTGTTAAGGCTTCTTGATGAGCTTTTTTACCCCTTTTCACTAGAATTTAAGTGAGTCTTGTCTTATATTTTCGTATGCCTATTTTTTAAAATGGTGATGTTTTATCTATTTATATATAATTTGCATATGTTTTTCTGCTCTACCTTTCATCGTTATCTAGTTTTTGGATTTTGGTTGTTCTTAAAACTCTTAGAAGAGAGATGCCTATTTGAAGATCATAGAAGAATTGACAAAACATAGAGAATTGCTTCAAGGGGTAAGCTTTTCTTTGGTGGGAGGAATGGACGTAGCAGTTGGCTATTGATTTGCTGATGTGTTTCAACAACCTGCCACGTGGCCAATATCTTTCAAATTGTCTATCATGTCAGCGATGTTATCTCTATGAACTAATTTGGTTCACTTTTAAAATATTAGGAACAAAAATAAAATAAAGTGTAAATATAAGGAATTAAAATCATATTTTTACCTTTTTATTAGTAGTAAGAAGTATTGTTTTGGATCTAGCCTTAGCCCTAAGACCAACCCAAACTCGATCTTGACTTTGGCTCAAACATTAAACTTGACCTCAGCTTTTGGATGTAGACTTAAAACACAAACTTAGGTCTTGAACTCATATCGAAACTTGGACTGAGGCCTAGCCTTGACTCATGGAATTAGCCCTTGAACTTGGCCTAAGCTCTTCAACCTAGACCCAAACTCAAATTTGACTCTGGCACTTTTTATGTTTGTAAAAATTATTATGAAAAATTCATTATTAAAAAAATTAAAAAGTGCAATTCTTTTGTGAGAAATAATTATTCAAACATTGAATGTGGTGCAAAAGTGATGGAGATTCCTACCCTTTATTTTGCCATCTAAAACTAGCTCGGGTAAATAAATGGGTAAGAATTTAGAAGAAATGTTTTTTCCTCCTCTTATACTAAAAAAATTATTAAATTTTAACTTTAAATTATTTAAAATAATTAATAAAATGAAAAATAACTCAGATAAGCTTCCAATACAAATTCTTATATTTGCAACGAGCTGAAGTTAACCCCTCAATGAGAAATGTAAGTTTTGAAATATGAAAGAGAAACTTAAAGAAATGTGGAAATTATTTCTCTCTCAATTATATAACATCATTAGAGAGAACTTAATTAGGTGTAAAGGAGAAAGAGATAAATACTTAGTTTTCTGGTGATCACATCAGTCGAATTAATATGATTGGATTATTTGGAACTTTGCTTTGGTGCGAAACCTTTCAGCAACCAACGCTGGTCGTTGCTGTATGGTTTTTCAAAATGATTAGCTTCTACTTTTGCATCATTCATTTCTCAAATTTGCATGGTCCAGAACCACACAATGACATCTTTTCCCTTTATACCCTGAATTAATGAAATAGTTTGGTTTTTCCAGTTATAGTCTATAATTTGAGCTTAATTAAAGTAGATCTAAATACTTTACGGTAAATTATAGTTTACTTTCTTTAGATTTTACCTGAAATCAGTTTATCTTCTCTGTAATTTAAAATGGATTATTTAATCACCCGTGATTTTTTTCACTATCACTCACAGCCAGTTTGATTGGGCTTTTCCCCAACAAAAAGCTTATTTTTTTTAAAGAAAAGGGGAAGCAAGTAAGGTAATCGTTTGGTTGGATTTTTGAAAATAAGCGTTTTTTTAAAATAAAAAGTAATTTTACCTATTTTTTTTAGAAGTAAAAAATTTTAGCTTTTGAAAAAAAATAAGTCTCAATAAAAGAAAGAAAAATTTGTTAAGACAAATATACTCTTAAAATATTTTACAATTTTTTAAAAAATATTTTTATATGTATTTTTTAATAATTTTACTTACACAAAAATATTTTTATATTTTTATATATAAACATAATACATTTTTTTTAGTAAAATCATTTTTACATAATTATATTTTTTTATCAAATACATACTTTTTTTAAGCTTAACATTTTTATTTAAAATACCTGTTAAAAAATACAAACTCATCCGAACGGACCCTTAATTACCCTCTAGCATAACCACATGAAAACTAAAATCATGAACTATTATTACATTGTTAAAATTTTGTTTCACTTATAACTTGAATAAATTTTAAATATTTTGAGGTTTAAACTAACATTTGAAATTTGAGACTATCAATTTAATTTAAGCAATATATTTAGAGTATTATCACATTGGTCATGATATAAGTTAAACAAACTTTTAATAATAGAATAATTCATCATTTTAACATTTACTTTATTATTTTTCTAAAATTTAGATGAAAAATAATACAAGATAATTAAACAATAACTTAATAAATCACACCTAACTTGAATAATGTACTTTAAATCGCAAGGGATAAATTGATTTTAAATCAAACTACAAGATGATAAATTATAATTTACCCTATACTTTAATTTTAATGATATAGTGTAACAAAATTAAATAAATAAATAAACAAGATTTTATATGCCTTTTTATGGCTAATATTGAGCTTCTATTTTTCTATAGCCTTTTATCCTTAACATAATGAACAATTAGACACGAACAATACAAAGGATGGTGGTCAATCACAGTCATCCGATCAAGATGGGATCACTCCGATACTGTCAAAAAAACTGTCATTTTCTTTCATTGTGTTTTTTGAAAAATATTTTCAACCAAACTTCAGTATTCACCACAGTTAAGTCCCAATCAAATAGGTATGACTTGTTTAGACAAACCCGCGGTGAAGTTGGCTTCACCGCTTCCGATCTTGGCCGTTCACTTAGTCAGATCTATCTGAGTTTTTTTAAAAAAAAATTTAGCAAACAAGTTGTGACACATAAAAAATAAAAAATAAAAAATAAAATTTTATTAAATTATAACCGAAATTCAATTAAATTCCCTAAGGTTGACCTTGACTTCACGAAATTCATATTAAAAAAGTGAAAAACTTTTATTTATTGTATCATTAAAATATATATTTTTAATTAATGGTGGTCAAACCAATCAATTTTGAATAGAAAGATAATTCGTTTTTTAAAACATTAATCTTCAGAGTCATCGTTTTTGAGGCACCATATTTTCCTTCTGTCTCAAGACAATATTGTTTTATAATAAAATATTTTCAAAGAATTTTCTCTTTTTAATTTTGAGAAAATTATATAAAAATATCATTAGAAAAAATCACCGTTAACATCAAAGGTGTCATTTAAAAAGCATCGTACCTTTTACATTAAATAAGAATTTATTAGTTAAGAGATAATATTTAAAAATAAATTTAACTATACTTTGTGTGCTTATAATTATAATAATTTAGTTCTTTTAATTTTATGTTCAATAATTTAATTTTTTAATTTTTTAAAATATTTTAATGTTATTTTTTATTAAGTTGTTATTTAAAATTTAATGTTAATAATTAAAGTAGTCACATCATTACATACAAATAATAATGTTAATTATTTTAATTATCAAAATAAAATTTTACATCATAACTTAACAAAAAAATTAATATTAAAAAATTTAAAAATTAAGAGACTAAATTATTAAATTAAAAATTAAATTATTATAATTAAAAAATTAAAGAAATCAAAAATATAATTTATCCCTCAAAATATAATGTGATCCTTTTAAATAATTTTCTCGATTTTGAGATTCAATCCACGTAGCTTCTAGGGTTTAATTATGGCATAACGCAGACCATACAAAGATGATATCTGCATCCGTACAGTCTTGAAGCTATAGTTGTACATGATGATGTGTCTAATCAAGAGGCTATATGATTATAATGTGACATTGGTGTTTGTTTTGTGATTTCTGTTTATCTCTTCTTCCCTCATTTTGTTTTCTCACTTTGCTTCATGTCTTCCAGTGCTGCAAAAGGTAGATTATTGGATGGTGACTTGCAGAAAATATTGTGGATCCACAAGGAGATCTGTAGAAAGAGATTTGACATTAAAAAAAAACAAAGGAAAAAATTTATTGTTAGAGTATTATGATATTTTTATCTACTAAAATTATTTTTTAATGAATATTTCAAAATTAAACTTTTTTAATATAACTATGAGATTTTATTTTTTCTCTAATATTAATTTATGCTTTATTCTGAAATAATTTGAAGCAGAAAAGCAATTATTGTTTTGGTCTTTAAAAAAAATTCTTAGTTTAATTCTCTATAGTATATTTTATTAACAAAATGGTCATGTTGTTAATGAATATGCTATATGGCAAAACCCATTACACATGATCTTTGATATAACTTAGCAATAGGATCATTTTGCTAAACAAATAGGAATACCAAACTGATAAACACAGAACAAAATTATTTCAATGAAAAAAAAAAAGCAATTCTTTATACACATATATAGTATCACATCATTCATACAATTTTTAATAAATATAAGTTATATATTCATTTTAAATGAAATGAAATTAATAAAATTGTGAAATTTAGGTAGAACCAATTTCAATTTATTTAAAATATACATATAACTTATATTTATTAACTATTAGATAAATAATATAATATAATATATGTGTTTAATAATTTATAACGCAAAGAAAACAAATAATAATAATTCACAAGTTACCATGATGTTTGATTTGCATCTGGCAACGAATATTGACAAGTATTTATCAAGGATTTTGATCTTTTATGGGTGAATAAGGCAAAGAACAAGTAGCAAGCCACTTGGCCTGGTGTCAGAATTATGCAAAACCTAAGGTGGCAAAAGATAGCATGATTGGTGAACCAAAGAATAAGAAATGTCATATCAATTAATCAAATATTGTCTATAATTAATTAATTAATTACTACAACAATCATGTTAATTAAGAGCCTCACTAGAAGAGACATGGCCATGGCAGGTTTGGTATATAGGCTACGTTTGGTACAGCGTACATGGCATGTCAAAACTCATAATTAAGAGTTTGCAAGATTAATATCACTTAATAAAAAAAATATTTTAGATATTAAATATTTTGTTCTTTAAAATATCTGTGTTAAATTTTTTTTTATGTTTTATATAACTGCTCAAGTTGGCTAGTATAACTACAAAAATATATCAAGATAGATATTAATTCGTAATGTTTTATAGTATATTTAAGGTATGTGCCACTAATAACATTGCATCATGCAACATCATTAAAAAAATAGGGACAGGTCCATATGTGATTCCATACATTGGAGTATATAATAACATGCATAGCCAATTGAATTTTACATATAAATTATATTTTTTAATTTGGGTTGATACTAATTATTAAATATGAAGATAATGATATTGATTATTATGATTCTTTTATGGTGGTACATGTGATATAAGTAAATATTATATTCCTCAATTTAAACCTTATCCCTAGCTGTTAGCTGGATTATGACTTTTGAACTCGAATGGACTGGGTTTGACCCTAATAATTAAGGGTTATATAAATAACCATTTAAAAGTAAAGTAGGTCATAAATGATTAATTGGATCATTAATAATCCAACTAATTATGATCCAACCCCAACTCACCCAAACTCACTAAATTGCCACCCTTAAACTAAACCACTTCCAATTGATTTCAATGAGTTCAACTTGTATAGATAGATATATTTGAAATAATTCTATTCAAGTGTCTCTCAAAATATTATCTTTTAGAATGGTGTTTCTCATGCAATTTATACACTATAAAAAAATTCATTTAGCAGCAGTTGAATTGTCAATTAGCAATGGTTCCAATTGGTGCTAAATGAAAGTTGCTAATAGTATCGTAGAGGTTAAAAATCTCTACATTTTTAATTGGACAAAGAAAAATCACTCATTTCTTTAAAAGAAACAATAAATGCAAAGATATCTTGATCATTTTATTTAAAAGACATAATAAATGGAGGGACATGTAAAACATATGTTATGGTAAAAGCAAAAATATCCTTACATTTATTATGTCTTTCAAATAAAATAACTAAAATACCCTTACATTTATTACATCTTTAAAAGAAAAAAGAAGTAATTTATTTCGTTCATAAAAAAATAAAAGGTTAATATAAAGTTTGGTCCCTATAGTTTTAATCAATTGTCAGTTTGGTCCCTATAATTTAATTTCGATCAATGAAATCCTTATAGTTTTCATTCCTATCAATTTGGTCCCTACCGTTAAGTGGCCGACTAACACCGTTAAATGAGAGTCTGACGTGACAACTAAATTATCTATATGATAATCTTAGGTAACATAATTGCCATGTTAACTTCTAGGTCAACCCTTTGTGTCCCTTTCCTTCACCACACCTGGTTCTTTGTCACTCTGGACTCACCCTCTCCGTTTCCCTTTATTGAAAACATGGAAATGAGCAGCGATTAAACAAAAATGAAAGAGGGTAGAGGGAGTTTTATTATCAATATTTAGTCAATTTGCGTGGCATTCCAAGTTTATACATAAGATGTTTGGGGGAATTTATGAAATCGTATGGCAGATTCCGTAGTGGATCTTTAGTTATGGACATGATGTACCTTATGGACTACAAAAGAACTTAATTATTCTTGATACTAAATATTTGATTACGTGAACTCTAGTCCCTCCTTCCCTTTTGAGTTCTAGTATATGTCAATGGATCCTGATGGTTGCTTCACTACTTTGAATTTCCCAAAAGGGATAAGCAGTAAGCCTATCATCTTTAAGCATTACAAACATGGACGTCATATGGGTAAAAGAAGGTAAACTTAGGGAAGTCGAGAGAAACTTCCTTTTTCATCTTTCTCCGTCCTCTCTAATAGACCCTATGAATCAAATCATGGAAACGAAAGAGGTAGCCAGAGATATTTTCTTGTTCAAAAAGGGGGGAAGATGGGAAAGGCTGAGATATGGATAACACTATGCTATATTTAACACGAGGATGATAGCATATAAAGTATGCAATTGCAATTGAAGTTACTCTTGCAACTCTTCATCTATTGTCTGGAGCTTCAGCCTTTTAATAAGAGAATATGAACTTTGGAAATAAAAGAGATAGAGTGAGTCTAGAGTGATAGAGAGGAGTGCGGTGAAGGAGTGAAACAGAGGGTTAACCTGGAAGCTGGCGTGGCAATTATGCCACATAAGATTGCCATGTAGATAATTTAGTTAACATGTCAGACTTTCATTTAACGGTATTAGTTGACAACTTAACAGTATACCACAAACTGATAGGAATGGAAATTATAAGACTCCATTGACCAAATTAAACTATAAAGACCATACTGACAATTGACTAAAACTATAAGAACCAAACCTTATAGTAACCCAACAATAAAAACTTGTTAACCTCTACAAGAAAGTTAACAATATGCCCATAAACAAAGTGATTTCTTCTTTTTTTCTTCTTCTTCCCTCTTTCACATGCCCACATAGAAATTGCACTAGAGATTTTTAAGTAAATTCATTAATCTATTTAAATTAATTAAAGTAATGAGAAATAATCTTAACATGTATATACATTTTAATATTAGTTAATTAGCCCCACCTTTGACAGTTACATTATTATTCTGTATTAGGATAATTTTAGGGTAAATTAATTACAGTTTATCTTTTCGTGCATTGACATAAAATTAATTTTTTCCTATGATTTAAAATCATTTAACCCTCGTGTAGTTTGTTTTGTCCATCCGCTAACTTATAAATAATTAGGAATTGTTAAAATTATATATATGTATAAGAAATATAATAAAAATAAGTACAAGCACTCTACATTCTCAATTAATTTATGTTGATACTTTTTTCAATTATTGATTAATCAAGTTATCAAAAGAATAAAATTAGAGTGAAATTAATTTTTAAAAAATTAAATTGAAAAATATTACTTTAAGAAACTCAATTAAAAGAAGTGATATCTTTTATATGACCAAATCATTAATTTTCTCTTTAGATTTAACGAAATGTTCAAGCAATCAATTGAATTTATTATAGTATATATACCTTTTCGTTTCATTTTGGCATTCCAAATACCCAAATAAACATTAACTAAGTAGGATTTAATTACGAGACTTGTAATGAATGGGAATTAGGTTAAATGAATGGGAATTAGGTTAATATATGTTTTGGTTCCTAAAATTTCATCAACTGTCAATTTGATCATATAGTTTAAA
>JASKGM010006759.1:0-10718 GCA_034509205.1 Ceratonia siliqua
ATGAAATCTTTGAAAATCAATATCTGAAACTTTCTGAAACATTATTCTAGTTGAGTCCTTGAAACCCAACTTATCTAGGTGAGCTTTGGGAAAACCAGTTTTATTAAAAACAAAAAAAATATTGAATCAGGCCCTTGAAGCCCATCTTATCTAAACAGACCAAGTTACCCATAGAAAATCCACAAATCTAAACGGACCAAGTTACCCACAGGAAATCCACAAGATTGTGTTCATGAGCCATTTTGACTTATGTTGAAACTCACATCAGAAGTAAATCCCACGTATACTAACCGAGCCTCAACCTGAGATCATCATGCAGTGGTATGTACAAATGCAGATTAAATTATCATGCCAAAATCAGGCTAGCATGTGACTGATTTAGAATTAAACCATCTCAAGAATGATAGTATGCATAATATAAACACTTCCCCCCCTCTGAAACCATATAGACTAGCGTGTGATTTAGAATGGACAACCCATGACAGTGGACAATTAGCAGAAGCATTCAAGGCAATCAAGCATCATCTAAGCCATAACCAGGACCAATTCTGAAATCATCCGAAAAGGTTAATGAATCACACAAGCTCAGTGGGGTAGATGTCTTCTAAATCTCAATCAAAATTAATACATATCAAACGCAAAAGAATCATCTAGCTTTAGGCAGCACATACACAAGTATCTATAATCAATTCAAAATCAAAAAATTTTACAGAGCAAGACCTGAAATTCGAGTTTTCAAAGCATGAAAAAGAATCTTCAAGCTCCCGGTTTTACCTCAGAACGTGATGGAAATCCCCTTTCTCCGTGATTCCTTTCTGTTATCTCCCTCTCAGTTTCCCTGTTGGCTGTTGGTATTTTTCTTTCGCTCCCCAGAACTCTTCTCTTCTAAGTTTTCCTCTCTCCCCTCTCGGTGATTTTCTGACTCTCGGATTCGCACTTCCTCCTCTCTGTCTCAGCCTCTATCTCTTCTCGCTTCTTCTCTGTTTTCTTTATATAATCAAAAAGAGGCCCAAATCCCTTGAAAACAGCTGCTGGGTATCAACCGGTACCAAAGTCTGTCGCGCATGGAGGGTTGCTGGAGCTGCAGGAGATTAGGAAAAAGGGAAGAGGGACCACGGGGATCAAAACTCGAGAATCCCTCGCCCAAAATGGGAGAGACAGAAAATGCGTGAATCGAAAGTAGAATGGGAGAAGATGGAAATGGGGAGAGGAAATTAGGAACCAATTTGGGGATTTAGGGGGAAGATTGTCCGGTGAAGTCATCAAACAGGAACACTGACATGGATTTGGCAGAGAGATGCGTAGGAGAGGAAAAAGGGGCAGCGTGCAGGGAACACCAAGACCGGCAGTGGGGTGGCCAAATCCCGTGAGCCAAGGCTGTCCAGGAGCAGGGAGTTTGTTGGTGGCTGATGAGTGAAGCTACGGGGATGGAAGATGCGTGGGTTCAGAGAGTGAAAGCGATGGGGGGAGAGCAGACCAGAGGAAAAAAAAAAGAGCGTGGGTATTTTAGGCTAAGTGCAGAGGAGCAGGCAAGAAAAGGACAGTGAGAGAGGACCTGGGGGAAAAATGGGAACGCAGAAACAGAGGGGTGCAAGTCCATCAGGCGGGTTGTCTGGTTGGGGCTCCGGCTAGGCTGGATCCGATTGTGAGAAGTGGGCTGGACCTGGATTTTGGGCTCCGTGTCTTTTCTTTTCTTTTTGTTTTTTTTTATTTTTTGTTTTTTGTTTTTTTTTGGGTTTGGTGGGTTGGGCTGGTGAAGTGGTTTCTTTGGATTGGGTTGCCAAAAATGAATTTTTGGGCTTTTCTCATTCTGTTTTTTGTTGTTTTTGTTGTTGTTTTTTGTGTTGTTTTTTTTAATTAACCATTTTTAATTTTTTAATTTTTTTATTTATGCCTGGACAAAATCCAGTGTTTACAAGGTCTCTTCCCTACAAACAATTCATAAGTAGTCTTAGGAACAGACTTGCTAGACACCTGATTCAAAATATACGTTGTTGTTCTCAATGCATCTTCCCATATGAATTCTAGCAAAGTAGAATGACTGAGCAAGGATCTCACTATATCTATAAGAGTACGATTATGCCTCTCTGTAACTTCATTTTATAGAGGAGTGCCAGGTATAATGTATTGTTCCTTAATGCAACAGTCTTGTAAGAATTTTGCAAAGGGTTTAAGGGTTCTCTCTATTTCATCATATCAACTATAGAACTCCCCTCCACTATCTGACCATACATACTTGATCTGCTTTCCAAATTTTAACTCATCTGCACCCTTAAAAGCGTTTAAGAACTCTGATTTTTCATGAAGTCAATTGAACCATACCGAGAAAAATCATCAATTAAAGTAATGAAGTATTTAAATTTACCCATGGCAATAGCGGTGATGGTCCCACATATATGTATGAATTAACTACATAATTTCAGTGCATTTACTTTACCTTTACGTGACTTATCAAAAAGTTTTCCCTTAACACAATCAATACAATTTCCATAATCAGAGAAATTTAGATTATGCATAACACCTTCCTTAATAAGTCTTTCAATTCTTTCTCTAGAAACATAACCTAAATGTCTATGCCAAAGCACGGAGGAGTTTTTAGCAACTCTATCACTCTTTCTCCTAACAACACTATTAACAACAGAACAACATTCATCAACAGATAAAAGATTGACATTCAACATGTATAAGCCATCACAAAAAATGCCAGATCCAACCATAAAAGAATCAAGAAGCAAAGATACTTTTCTATTACTAAAATTAAAGGAATATCCGCATCTAGCCAAAATAGAAACAGAGATTAAATTCCTTCTCATGAAAGGAACATACACAGCATCTTTAGTTCCAAAGTATAACCAGAAATCAAATTCAAAAAAACATCTCCTATAAACTTTGCTTCAACTTTCGTCCCATTAGCTACAATGATTCTCAATTCCTCATCATTTGGCTTCCTTTTATTTCTAAATACCTTTCTTCTTTAGTCAATCAGTAAACTTATAACAATTAGTCTTTTTATAACCAAGTTTCTAGTAAAAGTTGCATGTTTCCTGAAAACTATAACTCTCATTCTTGATTCTATGAGTTTTACATGTCTAAACCATATGTGGCTTAGCTGCTTGAACTCCTTTTTTTCTTGAACTGTGGTTCAGAAATAGAAGTTAACTGTTCTTTATCATTATGGCTACCTTTATGGCCCGTAAAAGATCTCTTTTCATTCTTATTCTTTGAGCCAAGAGTAACCAATTGATCACTATGGTCTTTCTTCTTTCTAATCCTTCATTCTTCTTGGATAAGAATATATATCAAATCATCAATACTCCATTGATCTTTCTGAGAATTATAGATGGTCTTCATCACATTAAATGGAGAAGAAAGAGAATAAAGAATATGAAAAACAAGATACTCCTCTCCTAAATCCATTTTCATGGATTTTAGTCTATTATGCCGATTCATGAATTTCATTACATGCTCACTACACCACCAACACCATCATACTTAGTGTTGGACATTAAAGAAATATATTGTTGCTGGTCATTTTTGTCAAACTTCATAAATTTCTTAACTATAACATCCGGGAATTCTTGTTCATTCATAATGGGAGAAATGATATCATTGACATTTTTAGGTATGCATTATTTGTGCCATCATAAGAAACACTTTGTTTGAATATAGCCATTTTTCACGCTTGCTCTCAATTTCCTTTCTTTCAGAAAGAGAAGTATCCCAGCAGGAACATGAGGCTTTTTCTTTCTTAATGCTAGATCCAGATTTGAGATAGCCAGATATAGCTTCAAAGAGCCAATCTACTCTTTATAGTTAGATACATTGACATATAAAATTTTAACACTCCCCATTTGCACTGACATATTTTCTGCTAGAAAACACAATGAGAGATTTAACACAAATGTTAACAATAAAACCACACATTAAATAGATGCCAAAACATAATGAAGTTCCTATGTCATTATAATCCTGCCTAAGGGTCTCAAATTACATCACATAAGCAATTTCCACAACATCAAACGTCACATTCCTAAAGTCTAATATCGATAGGATATTAAAACTTTAGAACATAATATTAAATGCACTCAATAATACAAAAAATTCCATTGATAGTGACAGACCGATAGGGTAAGAGCACTACTAATTCATTTTTACTACATACATACATATGCTACAATTTTCACATTGCGACATTATTCACTTTGTCACTATTATAAAACTTGTAGTGATTAGCCCCACGATAGGTGTGCTCACAACCATACAAATGTCCACAACAAAATATTGGATTGCTAAAATTTAAGTTCACAATTTAATCTCTAATTTGTTTATGTCAAAACATAAATTTCACATATTTTCAACACTGTAAGATAATGAAATATGCATAAATATAACTTAAATTAATTCAGCAACCAAAACTCATTACTAGAGAGAGTACCATATATGAACATATGTTACAGTATATCAAGAACTCACACAAAGAATGTTAGGTCTCAATTCTAAAAGTACAGTAATTTTCCAACACTGTAAAGTTTTAAAAAATCAATAAAAATTAGTTATGTACTGAAAAAATTCTCAAAAAATATCCAAAAGGAAGTACTAAAAAAGAGGAACATATCTAGAGCAAGTGGGGTTCAAGACTCCACGTGCGTAACCCACTCGTGGGATTAAGTCAAACTCTGTCTGGAGTCATCCCCAGCCTCCAGCTGGGTTTGTAACTCTGGTTACTTGACCCAATCTGGACCTGCGCACCCATTCTTCAGATTTCTTCATTTTCTTGCTTCAAAATGCAAGATCTTCCATTGATCTATCATATTTCCATGATTTCCTTTCCTTTTCAAGAGTTTTGAGAAAGAAAATCATGAACTTTGCTAAATATTTAAGGAAAAACCACAACTTTAATACGTAACACCTCTAAGAAAATGAAATGTTCATGGAAATACCTTCAAAGAAACTCTAATAAGAAGGAAAAAAAAACCCATCCATACTCAAAGATAGCCATAAATTAGATAATGTTTGCTCTAATACTATTTGAAGTAAATAAACAACACAGTAAACCACCCATTATCCGGATCTAAGGCTTAACTCAAGTATGTATCTTTCATTTTACCTGGAGATGTTATGGCCATGGTGGAAATCCCTTTTGATCCTAATGTGAACCAAGTGAAGTAGAGCAGAGGCAAAATACAGAATGGTAGAGCAATTGTTCTCTTGACTTAGATATTTTCCTTGTGTGTAGAAATGGAAGCCACACATTATATATAGGTCAAAGTGCAAGGATCCCACAAATTGTGTTTACACTATGTGATGACTTACCTGTAATGGTCAATCCATTTATATATATAAAGCACATAATTTATAATTACATATATATATATATTTGACATATACATAAAATATTAATATGTGTTTTATGAAATACATGTATTTATGTAAGTCCACAAAGAAAATAAATATATTAAATATTCCAACACAGAGATTCTTCAAACCTTAATGTGTGTGTGTGTGTGTGTGTGATAATATATAGAGAGCTCTTATGAATTAGAGAATTGTAGCTCTCTGGAAGGAATAGAGAGATGGCTAGAGATTTCATTGGTGGTGGCCATGAATATGAAATGAGTGTTACCAATGGTTCTGGTTTAGCTGGAGCCTTATTTCTGTTTGTCATGATTGTTATGTCCATCTCTGTTATATCAATGGTAATCTTTTCTTGTGGCAATGACAACTCCACCAAGCCTTGAAGAAGAAGGGATGGAGGTGGAGGTGGAGGTGGATGTGGTGGCGGAGGATGTTAAATAGAGCATGGGATAAATATATTGGATTTAGATGACATCAATTGCAGTTCGAGCTGAAGTCAACTACATGACATGTATTATAATTATTACGTATTTGACGATACTTGTGTTGAGGTTAGGTCGGAATAAGTCGGGATACCGAGGTCAGGTTGGAGAGTTGAATTGGTCTTTGTTAGTCGGCCTGCGCAATAATGCATGTGAATAAGGGGTCAAGTTAGTTCTGATAGTCAAGTTAGTTCAGTTTGAAATGAGAGAATGCAATAAATGTTGAGAGTGTAAATAGAGGTGTTTGTACCTGTGTGGGAAGGGGTATGGATTCCATCATGTTACCAAGATCTTGACCTTCCATTCGTTAGGGCGGGCAAGATCTTGCCATGTCAACTTTTAAATTAAAAAAAAAATTTCTTTTCTTCTTCCCTTTCCTTCCCTTCCTCCTCTGTCTCTCCATTCCTCTTCTTTCTCTCTTTCTCTTTCTCCCACCACTCTTATCTCCTTCATTTAAGCAGCATCATGCTAGACTCTAACAGAATAAAAGTAAGCGATAGAGAACTTTATGCCACCATAACCAAATGATTGGAGAAGAAGATCGGAGACAGATATTGATTCCTTGCTATTGGGCACTTTATTGGGTCTCCTGTGCTACCTCTACCAAAAGGGGCTACAACCTTTGATTCCGAGACATAATTTTTGGAAGAGGAGGGAAGTAGATAAAAAAATAAAATGAAAAAAAGACTGCAAAATTTCCATTTGATAACTTGATCTCCCAAACCAAAACAATAAAAGATCCAAACGAGGGAGAGAGAAAGAAGAGGAAAAGGAGAGAGGGAGGAGGGAGGGAAGGGAAAGAAAAAAGATTTTTTTTTAATTTAAAAATATAATTGGCAATACCTTGGTTGTCTAAACAAATGGACAGCGAAGATCTTAATAACATGATGAGATTCCAATGTGTGGGAGGTGGATTTTATAGAAAAGTAGAATGACATTCTTGTAATTATGACAATTGAGAAGGATCATTTTCGTCATTGTAACTGTTGGATTATGGGCTACATGTAATTGAGTCTGACCTTAATGGACTGCCATAGTATGGGTCGTCATGGATAATATTATAATTGTTACTTGTTTTTTTTTGTTGGTAGGAAAAGGGAATTGCTAATTTACTATGTATAGACGTTTGTTGTTGCCTCCCTTAATTTTTTGTCTTCTTTTATCTTTCCATTTTTTTTGGGTAAGATCATTCATCATTTATCTTTCCTTATGATAGAGCCATTTTCCTTCTTTATGTTGTGTGGGGCATTTACTACTTGTAGTCCGAGCTGCCTTGAGTATCTTGCTATATGTGCAACTCAGGAATTGATGATCAGATATATATATATATATATATATATATATAGGCGTGAATATTTCCTAAGTCTAATATGTGATCAGTCTAAAGCATATATGGATTAAGGGTTCCATAAAGTTTGAATAATTAATTAATAGATTCCAGCAGTGTGATATCATATCAACTTAATTAAAATGGTGCACAACTGCATAAGGATGACGCTACTAATTAAATAGTATATATAGCGCCTAATTTGAATTAATTACATGCGAAGGAATCAAAAGAAATAAACATTTAGATGATGTTTGATCATTTAGTGAATATTCTAATTTTTTATATAATAAAAAAATAAAATATTTATATATGAGATATGTGAAAAATTTCAACATTTTCTATTAATCATAACATATTAAATATAATAATATTAAGGAAATTTTACATTTTTCTACCATAATCTTTAGTTATCATTACGATTTTCTTCCTAATATATTAATTGTAACACATTATACCCTAAACTATCACAATTTAGTCAAATTACCCCCATCATTTAATTGAATATTAAAGAGTTAACAATTTTAATTAATATGAACTAATTATATAATTAAAAGAACTTAATAAAAATAAAAAAATAATAAATAACTTATACAGATATCTTAAAAATCAATTAAGTTTTACTTTTATTCATATTTTTCTTTTTACTTAAAACCCTCAACAACCAATTATCCCATCACAAATCTATTTTTCTTTCCTCTGCATCACTTACACACACACAAAAATATGTCCACCCTCTCGACTCCTCCTCTTTCTTCCTCTCAACTCTAACTTAGATAATGGAAAACATGTTTTCTTCTCTTTTGAGGACAATAACGATGAATCTGAATTTTCCATGTTCACCTAGAATGAAAAAGTTGTTTGTCTTAAAGTTCAAGTTCTGTGACAAGGAGGTGGGTCGTTCCGTCCATTATTCCATAACAAAAGTAATTTTGTTTTTTCATGAAACAAGTATTCAAAAATAAATAATAAAATAATAAAAATAACAAGAAAAAGTTTTTTTTTTTACTTTTTTTTTTAATTTTTTAAATTGTTTATTTAAATAAAAATTTAAAATAAAATAAAATAAAAAGGTACTCATTAAAAATACGTACGTGAATTGGTGAGACAAAAATATCTACTCTCATTTTTAGTCTTTCGTCAAATATGATGGCCCCCGCAATTTCAATGGAGGTAGCTAGTAATCCCAATCTTAAATATTAATTTACAGAGTAAGAATATTAATTATTACACAAATTGAGCAAAGGCCCTTCAAGAGCAAAGGAAGTACTTTACGAAAACCAACAGGTGAAGGAGATTGACGGACGAAGAGGAAGAAGAATGAAGAGTTGAGAGGTGAGTAATTTTTGTTTTTTAGATATTTGTGTCATTTTGTATAATAAATTTTATTTTTAATTACATAACTAGTTCACGTTAAATAAAATTATTAATTTTAACATTCAATTAAACAGTAAGGGGTAATTTAACTAAATTGTGATAATTTATGGTATAATGTGATACAATTAATAAATTATGGAGATATAATGATAACTAAAAATTATGGTGAAAAAATATAAAACTCCCTAATATTAAAATTTGCACATATATCATATGCCAATATTTTCTAAATAAATTTAATATTATACATTAATTAATATATAAGATTCTCAGTATTAAAATTGAAATTAGAAACTGATAAAAATGACATAATTAGTAATTAAATGAAAAATTATAAATATTTCATTAGACATGTAAAATTTGGACATTTTTTTAGAAGGTCTGAGATAATTTGTAATTTTTTAGATTCATATAAATGAAAGAAATTTAGATGAGGTTTATTTAGTATAGAGATTCAAACCCAATTCATCTTCTCTTTTACAATATATACTCATATATACATTAAACCACAAATAATTTGAGAAAAGGAAAGGAAAAATAACTGAGATTACGTACCTTTGTTTTATTTGAACTACAAGTAAATGTCCATGCATGCATCGATACATATGGCCTTTTAAGGCAAATACTTAAATGATCTCACTCCTATGCTCTATTTGACATGGTCAGATCCTTAAGTACCCACCCCAAATGTGCCCTTTTCTCTAAACACAAACTCCCAATTACCTTGCTATTGTCTTTACGTTATTTATTACAATACCGTGACTGTTGCCTTGATGATGAGCAAGGGAACAATGAAAGAGAAAGGATCGTATTAATTCCTTGTTCGCTTTCTGGACCTGACTTCATCTCTCTAACATTTCCAAAATCCTGGCTTAAACTTAGCTCTAAGAAACTTGGTGACCCTTTCTTCTCCTTCAACCTCACTGATTGGGCTTTAACCTCCCCTGGTTGCGACAACTGATCCTCATCTTTAAATTGGAACATCCCATCTTTTAGATCATGAACCTTCATTTTCAAAAGCACCATTGTCTTAGCTCAATTCATAATATATGCAATTCAAAGCTTTTAATTACCAATCTTGCTTTCTTTGGTGCATAACTGCATATATAAAAGGTGCTAATTGATTCAGTTAATTGGTATATATATATAGTCTTTTGTGATGTTGTAAGAATTTGGAGTCAAGTCTCAACTTTCCTTCCATTTTCAAAATTTGGTCACTCCACTCTCCACTGTCTCACTTTCAGTAGTTAAAGCAGCCCCTTATGCATATCAAATGATACCAAAATTATTTATTGTAACCAACAATGTGAGGCTGGAACCATGTATATGGTAGAGATATATTACCTTAGCATCAAATTTCACATGGCTAGAGAAGATTGGACCACAAGAACTACGTTGATATTGATCGTGGGTAGAGCTGACTTTGGTCCTCCATAGAGAAGGTTCTGCAATATAATTGTCATCCCAAGAAATGCTTACAGATTCCTGTCTACCCTTGCCTTGTGATCCAGCCATTTCACGGGGAGGCCATTTCTTGTCTTCAAGAAATTGGCTAGATCTAAGAGGTCCAGTTCTTGTTATTGCAGCCCTTACATCAAAATCAAATAGATGTGAGCTTGCCATTCTGTTGCTCCTCTGAAAGAGGGTTCTGTCGTTAGGGACCTCACATAACTCTGAGTCTTTGCTCCACACTGAACTTGATCTTGTCATCAAGTGGCTATTGACTAGCCCAGATGGCTGAAATCTACAGAGAGAAAATTAAGGCCAGAGAAATCATAATTTATCCAAGTTTGGATATAGGTATTTTAAGTTTCTCCCAATGGGTTTAAATATCCCAAACCTTGAAGAGCCGAGACCTTTGAATTCATAGGGCTGTTTTATTAGCAAAGATGATGGTAGATAGTTTTTGTTATCAATCCCAAATTGTCCTTGGGCATTAAATCTTTCGTACATCTCCACAATGTGATCCCTTCCTTGCGTTGCCCTATTTTGGTTTAAAACTGAAATAAAATCCATAAAATCATGTAATTAATTAGTCTTTGAAGCTTGAAACAGGCGTGCCATGCAATTTGTTCACAACATGGTTATGGTAACAATTAATCTCTCTCTCTCTCTCTCTCTCTCTCTCTCTCTCTCTCTCTCTCTCTCTCTCTCTATATATATATATATATATATAT
>JASKGM010006760.1:0-10717 GCA_034509205.1 Ceratonia siliqua
CAAATCATACTCAAATAGAATCATTGAGCCACAAGTTAAAATTTAACAATTTAGGCATCAAGAGATAAGTAAGAATCCACTCACCTTGTTAAATTTGGAGACTTAATAATCAAATTCCAAATATTTCTACTTCAGGACTGAGTTGGTTCCAACTGGTTGATTTTTGGGCAAGCCTATATGCAACCATATATGCATAATCCATCAATATGTTAAATCTATCGCTACTTTTCTAGTATAACTCTAATAACTAGAAAAGAATTTGACTTACATAACTATGATTTTTGAGTCCCACCATACTTAAATAAGAATTATACTATAGTTTAACTTCCAAATCCCCAACCATTAAAAGAGGTTCGAATTTCATGTGTATATATATATATAGAGTGAAATATTCGACTTTCACAATTTAACTGCTCAACATGAATTCAACTAGTGATTCACGGTGAATTTCAACCATTAACGCGACAATAGTCTAAGGAGTAAGGTATGAATTTAACATAGTTTTCTCTTTGGCGTTTCATCGAACACCTTGTGTGCATCCCAAAACTACATTCTAAATAAGCCTTATAGATCATGAAATTTAAGGAAGGAAGAAAGGAATGTTGAACAAATTTACATCAAGCATTATGGTTTTAATTCACAACATCTTTACTTGTTTAAAAGAGATTTCAAATCCCTCAACAATTTGTCTAAAACAGAATTTGTTTGCAACAAAGAAAGCATGTTTCTCATTAAAGAAATTACTCAGGAGGTGGGTGATTTTACCTACAACAAAAGAAACTTGAAGAAACTGGATTTACAGAAGAATTTGGATGCCAAAATCAAGTCTCCACACAGCAACACATTGCTGAAAATTCGCTGGAACTTCACCGGAGTTGAGCCACGAAACCAGCGACTTCCAACTATTTGGGACATCCACGCCGACGGTGATGGCGGCTGGGAACAGTGGGAGATGGCTAGGTCTGGCCGGACCTACCGGCAGCACGGTGGAGGTGAGCTCTCACGGCCACCCGTCGAGCAACGCGAGGGAGAGGGACGATGTACAGAGGGCGCTGCGCAGGGGGGAAAATAATGAAAATTTTTAAGGTTTTCTTTTGTTTTTAAAAGGAAGGGAGGGACTAACTTGTAAATATAAAAAGTTAAATTTACAAGTTAGTCCTTGTACTTTAGGTTATTTACGTTGGGACCCCCCACAAAAAAACTTTTTTATTTAAATTTAAGGCATTACAGATTGATGTTGGACTTATAAAGTAGGCATCAAGTAATTGTTTGTAATGGTCAAAGTTTGACATTTGGAAGTCAGGGAATGGGTCAGTATTTCTGGATGGCTTGTTTTATGGCTTCCCTGATGTCTGACCCAAGTGGAGCATATCTTGCAGTGGCACTGCCATATTTTTGTTTTACATATTGTGAGTCTTTGGTTCCATAAACTTGGTTAACTTCTCTTACAGCTAGTCAATATGGTTCTCTACCTCTAAATATTCTCGGTGATCGATGGCTCGGCCGACATGGCTCTGGATCTTGTGTTTATCCTTTGGAGAGATTAAGAACATTTGGTCAAAGCCTTCCTTGTAAGCGCAATGGTATGATATTTATTTTTTATTTTTTTGAATAAAACCGATCAACTCTATGTTTTTTAGTATGAAACTTACCATTGGTGGTTTAGTATTATTCATCGAATCATTTAGTGAGCGGAGATTAGCATTAAAGACTTCATCCCCACCCACCCATGCTCATATTGAGAGTATAATATTCCACAAAAAAGAGTATGGTTAACAATGTCCCAAGGAGATATAAAACCCTTACATAAGTATTGTCTATTTGAAAACAAATATGCATAATTGAGTGAAAGAAAGAAACACTTGAGTCTATCTTTAATGCCAATCTTTTTACTTCAATGATTCAAGAACCTTAACATGAAACCCCAAAATGGTAGTGGAAACTGATGTAATTGTCATGTCCAAAAACAATGCAAGATGATGTTATGAAAAACTCTTCACTTTGTTTGTTTTTTTTTTTCTTTTCTTTTCATAAAATGATGCAACGAGGTGAGTAAAAATGATGATAAAGAAAGAAAAGGAGATTGCCACTTTTGAAAACAATGCAAGACTAGGCCAGTGTAGGAAAACAAATTTCCACATAAAACCTACGACGCTATAGAAGAACAATTCTCCAAATAATGTTTGGGAATGAATGGTTGAAAATGGTGGAGATTTATTATTCCTGGTCAAAATCTATCTTCCAGAAGTTTCGGGACAAAACTGAAAATTTTGAAATGTTTGGGGCCAAAATGAAACTACTAAAATTTTTTGGAGTTGATGACATGGCAAGAATGTGTCAAATGACATGGCAGAGAAAAATGACCCAAAAGAAGCCCACAAAAATTTATCTCATTTTTAACATTCAAGAATCTTACTTTCAAATTATTTTTAGAAGGCCTTTCAACCTTATTATTAATATTTTTTTAATATTCTTTTCTCATTTTTAATTTACTTTCTTGAAAAGAAAACAAGGTGTATTTGGCACCTTATTTTGCATTGGTGGAACTTGAAAACAACAATCAAATAAAATAAAGAAAAAATGATAAAATAAACAAATAAAATAGAGGGAGGGCTTATGCCTTATAAGCAGAGAATGTGAAATAAAATAAAAAATTAAATATCATTGATATTACAAATAGAGAGTAATAATAACACATAAAATATAAGAGATAACCCAAATAAAATAAATATTAAATTAACCCACAGATAACAAAAAAATAATAAGAGTCTCTTGAGAAAACAAATGAACTCAGAGGTTAAAGGGGTGCTCAATGTTTCCAAATGACCTTGAGAAGTATAACTCGAGCCAATATCATGTTCAAATCAAGGACATAAATCAGATTTAAGCCCAAAAAATAAATCACATTAAACCCAAACTCATGTTGGATTTTAATCAAAAATAGAAATTATTTGACTCAATAAACTTCATAAAAAATATCTAGAACCAAGAGCACCCATTTAACTTGTGAATCACTAGAGTCTTAACCAAGAACCTTAAACTACAAAGAACCCATCATCATAACTCTTTAAAATAAAAAAGAAAAAAGAAAAAAGAAAAATGCAAACAATAGAGGAAGACGAATGAGTTACCTCCCTGAAACTTTAGGAAGAACCTCCAAGCTCTTAGTTTCACTTCACCCAAACCTTTAAGTTTCAGAGTTCCCAAAGCTCCTCTATCCAAAAAGAATCCCACCTAATTTCTTATTCCTCTTTTATGGGCCAACCAAAATTAATGCAAAATAAAATAGAATAAAAAACATGGTGAATGTCGTGAGGGAATAAGAGAAAGTGAGGGAGAGAATAAATGAATAATAATAAAAAAAGGTTTCTCCCAAGTGAGAGAGTGCAGGAGGCATGATGTGTATGTGAAGATGGAAGAAAGAAACAAAAACAATGGAGAGAAAATGAGAAAGGGACAAAAGTTGAGAGGGAAGTTGAGAGGGGAGAAGTGACGGCTAGGTCTTTTGAAAAGGGAAGCTAGGGTGATGAGTAAGCTTAAGTGATGGGTCATGGGTTTATGAAGCAGACCAGGTGGTTGGGCTGAAAATGGATTGGGCTACAAGTGTGGATTGGTTAGCCTAGGTAGTATTGGGCTTGGATAAAATGAGGTCTTGAAACAACACAAAAAGGGCATAAAATATATATATATATATATATATATATATATATATATATATATATATATCCATGTATATTGAATTGTGAATACAAAAAAGATAGAATCATTTCTGATTGGACCAAATATAGGTATCCGATAGAGAGGAACTCTTACTCTTGGATGAAATGATAAAGGAATACCCGGAAATACCCTTTCCATGAAAAATTGAAAAAAATAATGTGATTTACGGGCTAATCGAACATTTCTTCTATTGGGTTGGAAATGTATTTTTTTGTTTTGTCATTTTCTATTTTATTTTTCTATTATTATTATTATTTTATTTCTTTTCTATTTCTTCTTTTTTTTTCCTTCTTTTTGTATTTCATTTTTTGTATTTTGTATTTTTATTTTTATTATCCTTCCAAATTTGCATTTCTTGAGTTCTTTCTATATATTTTTTTATATTTTTAAGTAAATTAAAAAAAACTCAGACAAAATTCAGTGTTTACAATTTCTAATTATGGCAAGTCTGAATTGAATATTTATTTAGAATATCCAAAACTCGATTACATACTTTTTGGTGATTTGTAAGTACTTAACTTTTGGAGGGATAGTGCTACCCGGTTTCTTAATCTTTCTGTTCTAGCTCATGATGTGTTGAACATTCTGATTAACAGTAGCATTAGCATCGACTTTTAGCATTGGTAGTCATGTTCTCACAAAGTATTGAAGTTATCTCCATCATGAAAATGTACAAATGCTTGTTCGAACTAAAAATTGGTTTCTTGGCTTTGTTATGACTAATGATGGTAATATTTACTTTCAATTTCAATTTCTTCAAGTTTTTAACTTGATAATTTGATTATCAATTGATCATTAAGATTTAAGATTGACTATTTTTAATTTTTATGATTGTGAATAATGGATGAAGATAATTCAGGGCTTGAGACTTATTTGTTGTCAAGAGAAGGTTCTAATTTTTTGGTTGAAGATAAGATTAAGAACATATAATGGTTAATAGCCTGTGAATTTATTTTGTTACGAGAACTTTGAGGAAGACATTGTAAATTTGTAATAATTTATATTATGGTATTAAAATTTTGAGAAAGTTATGTTATGGCTTAATACTTCTTTATTAATGTTTTTAATTTTCTTATGACTTGAGTATTTTATATTATGCCATTAACTCATTGTAGTAGTTAATGTAATTTTTATATTAAAATATTGATGTAATTTAGTAATAATTAAATATAGTTGTTAAGTAATTTATAAAAATATTATTTGCATAAAATAAAAAAACTTCAAAAATATATGTGGTGGCCACTATGAGTTAAGCTGGGCTGAAATTTTATAATTTCATTTAAAATATAGGTTAATCCAACCCAACCCATATTTTGGTGAGACAAACAGGCTCATATTGATAAGTCTAACTATATATATATATATATATATATATATATTGGTTGCAATCTTCCCTATAATAATGTGTTATTGTACTTTTAAAATGAACAAAAATAATTTAGCTATGATATGAAATAGAATATTTCTATTCGAGCAATAGGGCTATCACCCTGCTGTTTTATATTTATTATATTATATAATTTTTATTTTAAGAATAATTTAAAATTTTTTAAAAAACTCAAAAAAATTAGAACACAAGTATTAGAAATAAATAAAAAATAAAATTTTTGAATACTTATGTTTTTGAAATTTTCAAAAGTTTTCTCTTAAAATAAAAATTATAAAAAATATTAAAAAGTGGGGGTAACCCTACCACCCCTATGGATAGTAAATTCCTATAAAATATTATAAACCATAGAGATACACAGCGTAGTTTAGGGGTTGTTTGGAATAGTTTTTGTTTTATTATTTTTTAAAATAATTTTTGAAAATAACTCTAAAAAATAATTTTATAAAACAAAAAAACAAAAAATTTGTTTAGGTAAAAATATTTTTCACCAGTCATTTTTTGTATTTTTTAGAAAATATATGACAAAAACATGCCAAAAAACACAAAATTTTTTTTTGTTTTTTTGTTTTCTAATTACTGTTTTCGGAAACAGTTTTTAAAAACAACTGATAAAAATAATTACACAGACGAATTTTTTTATTCTCGCAAAACAAAAAAATAAAAAAATAATTTTTAAAAACAGAACCAAACAAGGTCTTAAGTTTCAAACAACTAGTTGTGACTTTTACTAAAATTTTATAAGAGCATAGCACTTTTTTGGAGAATGAAAAAGATAAGTTGAGGTTGGGACTACCATTATTCATAATTACTATCAGAATTGATTATATGTCTTCAAAAATATATTTAATTAATATTATTGTAAAAATTGATAATTGGGTGGGCAGCCAGGGAGTTAAATATATTTTCTTAATATTTGTTTTAATTTTTTTAAACTTTTTTTTACTTTTTAAAATTAATTAATTAGTTTTTATAACATGAATTTTTTTTAGAATTTTTTGATATGTTTTTGTATTTTTTTACAAAATTTTTTAAGTTACAAATGAATAGTAAAAAAATTATAGATAAATAGTAAAAAAATGTAAACAAA
This sequence comes from Ceratonia siliqua, assembly GCA_034509205.1. NCBI lineage: Eukaryota > Viridiplantae > Streptophyta > Magnoliopsida > Fabales > Fabaceae > Ceratonia > Ceratonia siliqua. Next base: position 6,198 of record JASKGM010006760.1, read on the forward strand.
TTCAAAAAAAAATTTAAAAATATTTTAAACATTTCTAAAAAAAATACATGAAATACAAAATATTTAATTAATTTTAAAAAATTAAAAAATTAAAAAAAAATTAAAATTAAAAAAGTAAAATTAAAAAAAGGAACGTAACTTAACCCCCTTTCTTTTGATATCTCAGCGAAATCAATAAACAGATCTTCAACTTTATTTTATAAAAATTTATAAAGTTTTATATTCAAATGAGGGCATATATTTTGGCGCTTAAATTCTCTTTGCACAATTTAGAGGATCGAGGGCTCTTCAGAGGGTGTAGGATCTATGGAAAAAAGTGCCAATTCTAAAAGGATCCAAAATTAGAGGGATGTGTAGCACACACCTAGACATTACAATAAATAAAAAAATTACAATAAAATTATTTTAAATAATTTAATTTTAAATTATAAATTTTTTTCAAACACTAAGATGATAAAAAATAAAAATAATAATAATGAACATAAAAATCATGGTTATGATACTTGGACCAACCCGGTCCCAGAAAAATTGAGAACCAGTAGCTTGTCCAGTCCGGTAAATCCTCGAAAACCAGTTGTCTAAATCTTATAACTTGTGGTTAACCAAAAAAAAAGATCAAAAAATTTGGTGGGTCACTGGTTCTTGCTGCTCAGTTATCCAATAGCGATTAGAACTCTGAAGTAGAAGAAACTCATACAAAGAAGAGGAGGATCGACGGTGCTGGACGACAACAGAGAAACTTCTCCGTTACTGTGGGTCTTTGGAAGAAGGACAAGGAGAGGTCAAAAGCCAACTCTTCGACCTCTCCCCTTCTCTTGTACATTTGATGACTAATGCTCAGGTTACTGGCCATGGAAGAAGGGGAGGGGTTATCGGAGTTCTGAAATAATTTGTATATTTTGATTTCATAATGGCAAATGTACAAGTTATACCCGAGGTCCCCTGTTACAAGTTACAAGGAACAGAGGAAAACAGATTAGGTTGCTACACAATACTCACACCTAAAAAGTCTATCACACAGGATGCAAGAAAATACAAACCAAGTATATCTACTTTCTGTGCAAGAGGACAAAGGACCGGAGGATGCATGCTATGCCTGTGTATCAATGGAAAAGATCCTAAGTTATCTGTCTTGAGATGAAAACAATACAGTACGCCAAGAGAGAAGCATCAATGTTGACCTGCGAGGTAGGTGAGATGGGTTTTATACCTTTATCTGATAGGAAGCAGCAAGTATGAAAATGAAAGGTGAGAGGAATTAGTAATAAGGTGGGGCTATAGAATTTTTCAAGTTTTTACTTAATATCATTATTTTGGTTTTCAGGGCGGACTGAGAGCTTATATGGAAACTTACTACGACAATTGCAGGAAACATTAGTTTTTTCGTCTTCCTATTGAAATAATAGGGGCTGCAACTATATTATATATTTAAAAATTCTACGTGTATTGTCTTGGTCTCAAATACCTTTGATGTTTCTTGAAGAACTATATACAAGGGAGTTGGGACATGGTAGCCAAGTTCCTTTATAAGTTCTATTTGTTATGTTTCTGAAGAAAGCAAGGGAATGAAAGACATGAAGACTGATGAGTAATTGATTGTATTGTACTATTGCGTATTATGCACTAGTAGCTAGGATACATTTATAGAACAAGGACTAGTACGATGAGATTAAACTGATGCAACAGAGGCAACTGATCTAAACTAACTGAATGACACCTCATACTCAATTACAACAGAAAGAGCACACCTCGTACTCAATTACAACAGAAAGAGCATAGTGGCACGTGACTTCATTTGGCTTGATTCATCTAACATTCACCTATGAAACTGACTTGACTTGATTCATCTAACATTCCCCTTTGAACTCAAATTAGAGAAGTTTTTTACACTTAGTTTGTTTCTGAAGAACTCAAATTTACTACTTGAAATAGCCTTTGTCAAACCATCAGCTACTTGAGCTTGTGATGGAATGTGTGAGGCTAAAATCTTCTTTTGTATTACTTTTTCTCTAACAAAGAATATGTCAAGCTCCACATATTTTGTTTTAGAGTGAAGAATTGGATTGGCAGACAACATTACGACAATTAAGTTGTCACAATACACTGCTGGAATGAAGCTTTGCACTTCCCCTAGCTCACTGAGAAGGGATTGCAACCAACTGATTTTTGCAACTACATTTGCCAAGCTTCTAAACTCTGCTTCAGTACTGCACCTAGAGACAATACTTTGCTTCTTTGAGGACCAGGAAATCAGGTTGCCTCCAAAGTAAACACAATTCAAAGAAACTGAACTTTTGTAAACTAGGTCTCCTAATCTGCATCACATAGCAACAATATTTGGGGATGATGCTTCCTTGAGATAAAGATCATGATTCACAGTGCCAGCCAAGTATCTAAGTATTATCTTGATCACCTTCCCGTGGGATACTAGTGAAGCATGCATGAATTGACAAATTTTATTTATTGCATATGAAATTTCTGGTCATGTCACTGTTACATACTGAAGAGCCCCAACAACAGACCTATAAAAGTGAGGATCGTTCATGGGTTCACTACCATAGTGAAGCGGCCTTAGTCCTGCTGTCATATAAGTGTGAATAGGCTTAGCAGTCTCCATCTTAGCCTTAACCAGAAGGTCCTTTATGTATTTGGATTGTGAAAGATGGATGCCCCCATCGAAAGTGAATTGTACTTGTATTTCCAAAAAATAGTTGACTAGCCCTATATCGTATAAAGCAAACTCAGTGTTAAGATTGGAAATTAAAGTGGCTACTATTTTCTCACAATTGGTCATGATGAGGATGTTATCAACATAAACTAATATGTACACTATGCCTTCCTTAGAGTTTTTGACGAACAAAGAAGAATCACACTTGGAAGAATAAAAACCAAACTGACATAAAGCCTGTGCCAGCCTCTCAAACCAGGCCCTCGGGGCTTGTTTTAGACCATATAAGGCCTTGTTTAACTTGCAAACCAATGGTTCTTTGGATGATTTTGTTTCAAAGCCTGGGTGTGTTGCAAACACTTCCTCTTGCAGCTTTCCATTGAGGAAAGCATTATTCACATCAATACGATGTATGGGCCAGCCTTTTGGAATAGCAAAGGTGAGAAGTACTCTTATTGTTGTTGGCTTAACCATTGGACTAAAAATCTATCCCATCCTTTTGATGAAACCCCTTGGCAACTAATCTTGCCTTGAGTTTGTTGACAGTACCATCTAGGTTTTGTTTCACTCTAAACACCCATTTATAGCTAAATGGCTTTCTACCCTTAGGGAGAGGCATTAGAGTCTAGGTTTGATTTCTCAAAAGTGCCTGGTACTCTTCATCCATGGCTCTTTTCCACTCTGGTTAAGCAAGCGCTTCCACCACTGTACCAGGTTGCTTAGTCACTAAAAGAGCCTTGGGCTTGAAGACTCCAACTCTTGCTTTGGTTATCATTGGATGGTAACCAAACTCAGAAGTAGGGAAGTACTATGAGGGGGAGAGTCACTAGAATCTTTATTCTGGCCTGTAGGTTCAACATTCTGGATAGTGTCATTAACAAGCTCATGATTGGAAAAAGGTTCTGGACGGGAACCTATCATTTGAAATGAAGAACCAGAGGTGGGATTATTGCCACCATTAGGATCAAAACCAATATCAAGCCTTGGTGAACCAATAGGGTAAGAACTACTAATTGGTGAATTAGTGTGATCAGAACCAGCTATAAGATCAACAATAAGACTAGGACTATGGGAATTAGTCTTGCATTTAATATACTACTAGAAATAGGAGCAGTGATAGAATCAGTTATACCAAGCCTGAGAGCAGTGACAGAATCATTTATACCATCTGCTAGTGGAATTTTCAAAGTTTTCTCTAGCATAGTTTGTAGGTGGTGCATAACTAGCTGAGTGAGGTACTGAATAATGAGGTGCAGCGTGCTGTCCAGAATGAGGAGCATAACTATAGTTGTTTTTATCATAAGAACTTGAAGAATTATGACTACATTGAGCACTGCCTATGGATCTATGCGTAGCAACATTAACAAAGACAATATCTAAAGTTTCTGAATGTCTTTCCAACCTATTTTCTTGAGCCAACAGCAAGGTTTCTATTTCCCATACTATAGATACTTCTGATCCAGATAAAATTGTAGTAACAAATGCATTAAATTCCTCATCTAGGCAATCAAGAATGGCATCCACATGTTCTGAGGCGGTGATTTGCTTGCCAACAACAATTAGGGAGTCAATTGTTTGCTTAATCTTAAGGAAATATTCTGTCATGGTGAAAGATTATTTCTTTGTACTCTAAAGCTGCATCTTTAACTGTCTAATTCTTGCCTTAGTCTGTGAGGCAAAGAATGCCTCAACCTTTTCCCAAATCTGGTAAGCACATTCACAGCTCATCATCCTGGTGAGCATAGTGTTTAACATGGATGATAGTAGAGATGAGCCCAGCAATTGGTCTTATTGCTCCCAATTAACATACTTAGGATTAGGAAGATTGCCATTACCATTGGCTTCAATTTCC
>JASKGM010006762.1:0-10715 GCA_034509205.1 Ceratonia siliqua
CTTTTTCCTCTTTTTATGATTATCCCAGATAAATAGACTATATGAAGTTCATATGACTAAAGAGTAAAGTCAAGTACTGTTATCCTTACATTATTTCATAAAATTTATTTGCTAAAAGAAATTTATTTTATAAGGTAATAAAAAAAGTGACAATAAGTTTAATCAAGGTTAATTTGCCTGCATATGATCATAACAATCGAGCATGCCATTTTTAGACACAAGCATATATCTTGTCCACTACTTTGTAATATATCATTGTTTGAGGATAAGCCGGAACACTGAACAAACCTAATGTCACGACCCAACTTGGGCCTATAACCAACGCATAGACTAAACTCAATCTAGCAAGTCTATAACCTGATGGACATAGAACAATGAATAACATACAATATTTATATTTAATTATGCCTTCTATAAGCCATAACACAATACAAAAAAAAAAAGTTTAGAAACTAAATCAGAAGGAAATGAAATCCCAAGGTTTTCAAAAATTTTAACAAAGTTTCCCCTATAAAATGAACATCCCCAAAATACAACTACTCAAATTCCCAAACAAAAACATCTAGAATTCATTCAAATCATCTAGTACACAATTTTCAAAGCCAAAACAAGATTCTACAATATATGACAACATAAACAACAACTAAGATGCTCTCTTCAGCTACAAAACGTGGAGTCCAACACATTATACAACACCAACAAGGAAGCCTACCAAAATATTTGGGAGAGAACAAGATTCCCATAAATCTACTCCTCAGTAAGCTGGTGATATGAAATGTTATACAAAGAAATGGCTGAATCACACAGATTCAGTGAGGGCATAACAAATAAAGTAGGCATGTGGGAAAACAAGATAACACACGAGGAATAACTATCAATGCAATGAGTTTAAGAGTTAAGATCATGAGATAGATAAAATAAGTAATCATGATGTTAAGGGAGACTATTTCACCATAAGACATTTCGTATATATTAAACCATTAAAATTTTAAAAGCATTTAAAATAATGAAATAAATTCAATAAATTCAACTTTGCGGAGTCACCCATGAAGGCATCAATCTCTTCTCTATCAGGGTGGACATGCCTCGTCAACAACTCCTTGTCTCACATGGGTGGCTACACCTGGAGGTATCAATATGGGCTGGGTAGCCCACATTGACCCCCCAAAATATGGGCTAGGCCAATATAGGCTGGCAAAACTCCAGCCCAGCCCAGCCCTTGCCCATGGGCTACCATTTTTTTAAAATTTTATTTTATATAATTATTTTCACAAAACTACTTAATAACTATATCTAATTATCACTAAATTACATTAAAGTTTCAATATACAAATTACATAAAGTACTACCATGACATACCATAAATTACTTAAGCCATAACATAAATTAAAAACATTGATAGAGAAGTTTTAAGCCATAATATAACTTTATCAAAGTTCCAGTATTATGACATAACTTTTTCAAAGTTTCAATACCATAACATAACTTCCTCAAAGTTTCAATACTATAACTAAGTTAAGGTTTTTTATAATTAAAAAAAATTCCTAGACCCACAGGGTTGACCTGGCCCACATAGGCTCGATTGAAATATAAGCTGCTAAAATATCATCATATCCCATATTATAGGGCCATATGAGCCTGGTCCATATTGACACCCCTAACTACACTTAACTGGCAACTCCTTACCACACCACTATTACCATATCATCTTTGTGAGGTGGCTACACCTCATTGGCAACTCCTTACCTCACATGGACGACTACACCTAATGGGCAGCTCCTTACCCACCACTGTCTCAATATTTCATTGGGGGGCCTACACCTCGTTGGTAGCTTCTTGCTTCACATTGGTGGCTACACCTAATGAGTAGCTTCTTTCCAACCGAATATAATACCAATATATATAAAAATGCATCTAGGTCGTTAATCTCACTAACAACTACGAGGTCTTAACATGGATTTCCCTAAAAGTCATTTGTAACAAAACCAATTCAAATCTTGTAATAACATTAGAAAATATCTATAAACTTAATAGCATTGAAAATTTTCATTTCTACAATACATGTTCTTAATCGATTCCACATTTCATCTTTACTAACCCAAGTTGCCAAAACTTTGCCAAATCAGTAAATAAAGAGAGTTTCCAAATTCATTATCAAAGGTCTTGTTTCCCCATATTTGCCACTCAAATAATAATTATTTTAAGATACTCATAAGTATGGTAAAAAGCTACAGAAATTGGAAGAATAAAATGGTTGTCACAATAAGAAAACCATAACATAAAGAACTATCCATGGAAAACTAGTTCAAGGCTTCAAGCACAATAATAATATATAAATAACACCAAAAAAGGAAGGTGGTTTGAACTTCAAAAAATCATGCAATGAAACCTCAACCTCATGATGTCACTGTTCATCCTGCCTTACCCCTCTTTAACCCTCAGATATTACTTTGTCACGCCCCAAAAATTTCTTCTTGGGTACGAGACCGGCGTAGGAAACTACGACCAAGTAGTAACCTACCAACCCAGGCCTTAACTCATGCAAAAATGTTCATTTAGATAAATTAAACTGGATATCATACTTTCAAAACTGTACATCACTCATGTGAAATTTAACAAAAATCAGACAGCATATCCCCAGAAATATGAGCATTTCCAGGGAATATAACTACATCAACCAGTGGTGGACAAATCACCAATCAAAATAAGTAAGCCTCCATAGCTAGGACTCAATAGACACAAGACTAATTACTACTCTCAATTTGGCTCAGTGCCAATGACAAAACATTTCAACAAATATTTAACATGGCACAATGGACATAGACCATGCAACTCCTATTCAACTGTCCAACACTAACTCCATAAATTACTCCATTAACAAAAGAGAAAACCCACCAATCTTCAGATGGTAGGTTCATCAGCAGCTGAAGGATTGGGTTGTTAAGACCCCGCGAAATTACCTGAAAAAGTTAAAGAAAAAGGGTAAGTCATAAGACTTAGAGAGAAGAATCTCACATGCCCTAAATCAAGTTTGAAGTTGTGGACATATACCCTTATAAATCAGAAAAGGAAGAAAGAAGAAAGAAAGAAAAATAGTGGTTGTATTACAAATCAGAATGACTTTTGTAAGAAATTAAATAGATAAGCAATGCAAAATAGAATAATCAGAGGTGTGGGAAATCACCAAGAATTAATTGCATACATGCACACGAATTAAACCATTAAGTCACCTATATTCAACTCAACAGTTTGTAAAGTGAAGATGGATCCACTCGCCCTTCACACAGGAAACCAATCACAAGTAACATTATACAGTAGACATCCAAGGTGAGCTCAACCCATGGATGTTAATCCAATACCAGTCCCGTGTAACCCCTTATTCCTCCCAGTAAGGTCCATGGAAAAGCTAAATACTAGGTGCACCTAGGGTTTCCTTATGGAAGCAACTAAAGATCCACCCAAAATTTTCAATTATCCTAGAACACTTCAATAAATCATTTAGCCATAAGGAATTTATCAAGAACTTTACGTCTTATATATCAAATTACAATGTAAGGTTGTAGCACGAATACCTCTAGAATTTCAATATTCACACTTAAATGGCAACCTTTAAATTATATGGACACAATATTACTTATAACAAAACACAAGTCTTACACCAATAATCTGGTAAAGGAGTTAAAATAGGAATTTAACTTGAAAAAAACTTTCTAAAAAAAATGATTTATACAAGTTAATCCAATACAATGTCCACATTTTTTTTTCATCTATATACTTCATGAATAACATAATACTTACTAGAGAAAACAGAACTTAAAAATTTCAAGGAGCTAGAAAATTGAAAGGGTATAACTATTATATGCCTCTTAATTTATCATTTCATATTAAATTTAGCTGTTCATGAAAACACATGTGTCAAGGGTATGAAAATTCACTCACCTTGCTAGGTGAAAGATTATTTTTTCCAATTTGAGAATATATTGATGAAAGTAAGAGAAATTCAAAGGATTCTAAAGCCAAAAAAAATGAGGAGAAACAAAATCAAAATAGAGATGGAACAGAGTTACCTCAAGCGAAAACAGATGTTGGAGTAAAAGAGAAACTACATACCCCAAAGGTTACAAAAAGCGAACCCCTTCCCCCACCAACACCGAACACGACTGACTAAGGAGGAAATGGCTTCATTGTGCCTAAAATACCTGAAATATAGAGCTAAAATAGAAGGATATACTTTACCCAAAGGTTTTTCTCCCCAAAAACCAAAAAGATATTCAAGTATTTGCAAGGAAATCTACTCAGCACAAATTCTACAGTAGTGTCTGGTTTGGTTTTTTTTTTTTTTCCTAGTGAAGTGGCTGAAAACTTCTGAAGAAAGCATATAAGCTTGAATAAAACAACCTAGAAGGTAGCCATGGAAGTAACTCCTATGGTGGCACCCGTAAAGAAGGAAAGAAGAGAGGAGAAGTAAGCAAAACTGCTGGAACTACAACAGAGAAAACAAAAAGAGACGTGCAATGAGAATAGTTAAAACTAGCAGAATTTTTCTATAGTTTTGGCTTTAAGAAAGTCATCTGTGATCTCTTCCTATAGTGCCACGTACACTAGCCATTTCTCAAGTGTACCATAAAACCTTTTTTTTTTTTGGCATATTAGTTATGGTAATTGATTTAAAGCAGAATTTTCTAGTGTAGCCTTTAAATGACCATTTGTACAATAATTCATGGTTGCCTCATCACTTATGTAGAAAGCCCAAGGAAATTTCTTTAGGATAAAGGGTAAAACAAGGATAAAAAATGAGTGATATTACAATTACCTACCCCTCAAAAAAAGAATTCGTCCTCGAATTCAAGATTTAAATACAACAAAGGCATTTAGTACGTACCGAAAAGATACGGATATTTGTTCATCATAAATGTTTCTGATTCCCATGTCATCTCTTCTTTTCTATGATGTTCCCAAAGAACTTTTACCGAAGGATATTCCTTTGATCGGAGTTTTCTCATTTGACGATCAATTATAGCAATTGGCTCCTCTTCATAATTCCATTGAGAATTTAGTTCTATCGGTACCTGAGGTAAAACATGGGACTCATATGGAATATACTTCCTCAACATAGAGACATGAAATATTAGGTGTATGCCTGATAAAGTATATGGAAGCTCCAATTTATATGCCACTGCCCTTATTCGTTGAGTGATTGGAAAAGGTCCAACGTACCTAGGGGCTAACTTCCCCTTCCTGCCAAAACGCATCACTCCTTTCATAGGAGATACCTTAAGAAAAACCCGGTCCCCCACTTGAAATGCAAGTTCTCTTCTTCGTTTATCCACATAAGCTTTATGCCTGCTTTGAGCACCTAGAGTTGCAGCTTATAAAGTGAGTGGGATAATTCTATTCACACCCAACATTTCTTTCATAACCTGTTGTACACCATGCAACTCTAGTGCTAAAGCACGTAGATTTGGCTCTCCAGTCCCACCCTTTGGCATTGTTGGTTTTGCCACTCTAGTGGCCCTATCACAACCATGACCATGACTACACCCTGGGCCTTCAGGGACAGGTCCAAGAGGCCAAGTCGAAATCTCATAAGAAACTTCCCTATCAGCAGATGTTTTAGTCCTAGTTGGCATCCTCACCTAGAATAAGAGTAACGACCAAATATGAGGGAGAATATATGGCAAGAATAAATGGACAATACAATCAAGATATGTGACTCGACAACAAGAGGTAGATGGATGTTAATAGCCTCCTACTTATAAAATGTGGCTGACTACACAAATCATGGACATGACTCTATTAATAACTTGTTTTGCAACTATTAAATCTCCAACCACAGCTCTGATATCAACTTTGTCATGACCCAACTCAAGGTTGTAACTAGCGCAAAGACTAAACTCAATCTAGCATGCCTATAACCTGGTGGACAAGGAATAATGAATAGTATACCATATCTATATTCAATTATGCCTTTTCATAAGTCATAGTTGGGGTGTTCATGGGATGGGTTGATTTCTCGATTTAAGACAAAGTTATGTAAAAATTCTCAAAATAAGAATAGTACAAAAAATTAAATAGTAAAAACAAATATGAATAAGTTTATACTTCTAAAAGAAATAAGAAAACGTATGACAATGAAGATCTCAACTACAATAGCATTGAAAAATGTTCAAGAGCAAATTAATTATCCATAATTTTTTGTACCAAAAAGAGACATCAATTATTTTACTAAAAAAAAGAAGACTAAATGGCCATTTGACAACAAAGTTCTTCCTTGTAAACTATAAAGATTCATCTAATGAATTTGTTCAACTACCTGCATTAACAAACTAGAAAAAACAAACATATATTAGTAGACATAGGGAATGGTAAAATGGGGTAGAATGAAGAGAGGTAGAATAGGAGAGAACCAAGAGAGGTATCATATTTTTGCTAGAGCCTATAGAATATCTAGGAGTTTTACAGGAAAAATTTATTAAGATTAACTAACATCGAAGAGCCACAATTAAAAGGGATAGATGTTTCAAATTCTAATTTTATGGTGATACTCGTATATTACATATATTATATAATTTATTTATTTAAAATAATAATAATAAATAGCTGAGTTGGGTTGTTAACCTAAACCCAACCTAACCCAATATTTATTAAAAAATTATGACTCAACCCAACCCACATAAAAATGTAAACCAAACTAATCCATCGGTTTAGTTTGGTTGATCATTTTGATTGGGTTGGTTTCGGTTTTGAACAAGCCCATAACATAATAGAAGAAAAGAGTTTAGAATATAAATCAGAATGAAATGAAATCTCAAGGTTTTCAAAAATTTCGACAAAGTTTCCCCTATAAAATGAACATCCTCAAAATAAAACTTCTCAAATTCTCTAAAGAGAAACATCTAGAATTCATTCAAATCATCAAGTACACAATTTTCAAAGCCAAAAAAAAATTCCACAATACATGACAAAATAAAGCATAACCCTACACTTCCTTTAGCAGCAGAACGTTGAGTCTAACACATTACACAACACCAATAAGGAAGTTTACCAAAATATCTAGGAGAGAACAGGATTCCCAGAAGTATGCTCCTCAGCAGGTTGGTGATATAAAATGTTATACAAAGAAAGGGGTGAGTCACACAGACTCAGTGAGAGTATAACAAATAAAGTGGGCATGAGGGGAAACAAGATAACTCACAAGGAATAACTATCAATGCAATGGGCTAAAGAGCTAAGATCATGAGATAGATAAAATAAGTAACATGATGTTAAAAGAGACTATTTCACCATAAGACATTTCATGTATATCAAACTATTAAAATTTTAAAAGCATTTAAAATTAAAATAAAATGAATAAATTCAACTTTGTGGGGTCACCCATGAAAACACCAATCTAATCTCTATGGGGGTGGTTACACCTTGTTGGCAGCTCCTTGCCTCACACAGACGGCTACACCTCGTTGACAGCTCCTTGCCTCACATGAGTGGCTATACCTCATTGGTAGTTCCTTACCTCACACAGGTGGCTACACCTAATGGGCAACTCCTTACCACACCACTGTTACCATATCATCTCTGTAGGGGTGGCTACACCTCGTTGGCAGTTCCTTGTCGCACATAGGCAGTTACACTTAATGGTCAACTCCCTACCCACCACTATCTCAATATTTCCTCAGGGGTGGCTACACCTCGTTGAAAACTCCTTGCCTCAGATGGGCAACTACACCTAATAGGCAGCTCCTTACCCACCAAGTATAATTCCAACATATATCGTTAACCCCGCTAATGGCTACAGGGTTCTAACATGGATTTCCCCAAAAATCATTTGTAACAAAACCAATTCAAATCTCATAGTAACATCATAAAATATCGTTAAGCTCGATAGCTTTGAAATTTTCCATTTCTTCAATACATGTTCTCAATTGATTCCACGTTTCATCTTTACAAACCCAAGTTGCCAAAACTTTACCAAATCAGTAAATAAGGATAGTTTCTAAATTCATTAGCGAAGGTATTGTTTTCTCATATTTTCCATTCAAATAATAATAATTTTAAGATGCTCAAGAGTATGATAAAAAGCTAGAGAAATTAGAAGAATAAAATGGTTGTCACAATAAAAAAACGATATCATAAAGAACCATACCATGGAAAACTAGTTCAAGCCCTCAAGCACAATAATAATATATAAATGATATATAAGTAGATGGATTATATAGAAAAAATTAAATTAGGAGAGGTATGCCACAATAGTCATTATCCACTCACAAACTAGGAGTCCTCGACCAACAACCCACACTTTTGGAGAAGATGCCCATGGCTAAACACCAATTTTACCACCCAAACAATCACTTGGAAATACCACAATGGAATCCAAGCCGTAGAAACTTCCTACAAATTTTAGCATGGCCACAACTCCCAAATAAGCAAAATACCAGAAATTTCATTTTCCAAAAAAATGCAACCGGCCGAGAAGCTCATTAGAAGAAAATACCCAAATTTTCTAGGATTTCATTTAGCTAAAAGAAAGTATCTAAAGCTTTCAACTGAAATAGAAGCAAGAATCCCAAGAGAAATGTAAGAAATAAATAATTCTTATATATATATATATATATATATATATCAATAAACAAAAAAATCATAAAATTGATTATCGGATGCCTCCATTCTTTCTTCTATTAGATCTTCCTCCTAATCACAAAAGAAAGAGGTTGTAGAACAAAAAAATGTAAACCCAAGTCACACAATTAAGGGAAACAAAGAACAATAAGAGTCTATAAGTGATTTGCTTCCTAATTTCAGCCAAACAGCATTTTTACAGGCCTCACTTGTAGGAGTCCAAGACCCTTCAACTCCAATGTAGGAATATCACTGGCCACAGTAACGTACACCTCATAAATCCACATTCACTCACCACACCCATTATTCATGGCCACTAAAACTTTCAACACATTTATAATATTAAATATAGTCTTTTAGAATTCCACAATTAATTGAATTGAATTATGTCTTTTAGAATTTCATAATTAAGTAAATTAAAACTTTTAAATATCAAATTTAATATTGCTTTTGAAACCATTACAATTCCTATAATCTCCCACTTGGTTTCAAAACAAAATTTAAAGGCCATGATAATAAGCACTATCTCAAATCTTCCAGTATAAATTTTATGTAGTTAACCCAGGCCTACATAAAGTATATACTATCTAATTAGAGACTAGTACTGAATCTTGGATCGATCCACTGTTCATATCATACTTATAATCTGGCAACTCGAGTAAAGTTGCATTTCGATTTGAGTATTAGCCTCAAAGGAAATGTGTCCCAAACATTCCATAGGCCTAAACAATTTGAGATCCAACCCTTCCTCTCTATCGAGACCCTCTCATAAATATATACCCATAAGTATATACCTAATAGAGAAGCTGATCTCGGAATATAGCTATGAGCACTCATAACAAATATTTCACAATATATATTTCATGGAATAAACTTCAATTTATTGATTTCAAAATTCCATATACATCAACAAGGGATCAAACCCATGTTTTGAACATGATTATGGAAGACAAGTGTACCAAAAGTCTTAGTGAATGGATCTGCTAAATTAACCTTTGAGGCAACCTTCTCCACAATAACTTCATACTTTTTAAGCATGTCTCGAAGATAATGATATTTACCTTCAATATGCTTCGCCTTAGAGTGACACTTAGGATCCTTCACAATTGCAATTGCTAACGATTATCACAAAGGATCATTATAGGTCGCTCCACACAAGATACAACTTGAAGGCTTCTTAAGAATTTTTAAAGGTATACAGCCTCCCTTGTAGCTAAATTAATAGCCACATATTCAGCTTCCATTGTGGATTAAGCTACACAATCTTGCTTTTTACTTTTCCATGATATTGCACCTCTACCAAACATAAAGACAAACCTAGAAGTTGACTTTCGTGTATCCACACAACCTTGATAATCATAATCTAAGTAAACAAACAGTTGTAACTTATCAGCTTGATAAGTAAAAACATGTGACTTAATATGCTTTAAATAGCGAAACACTTGCTTTACTCTTTCCCAGTGGTTCTTCCTAGGAATATATTGAAATCTGCTAAGAACTCTCACTGCATAGGCAAGATCTGGTCTTGTACAAATTAAGGCATACATGAGACTCTCACAACAGAAGCATATGGAAACAATGTCTCATTGAGCTTATCTTAGGTAAAAACCAGACAATCTTCTCTGTTTAACTTTTTTGACACATCATAAGTAATTTTCCCCTCAGTCCAATAGTCCATCTTAAAGCAATTTAAAAGAGTCTCAATATATTTATGTTGAGATAAACTAAGTTTTCTTTGTGTTCTATCCCTGGTTATTTTGATACCAAGGATATAGGAAGTTTCACCTAGATCTTTCATATCAAATGAATGGAATAATAAGCTCTTGATTTCTATAAGAAAAGGCACATCATTACCAGCTAGAAGAATAACATCCACATATAAAGTTAAAATAACAATTTTAGCTCCCACTATCTTCACATATACATAATAATCATAAGGATTCTGAACAAAACCATATGCCTTGACAATTTCATGGAATTTAAGGTTCCATTGCCTACATGCATGTTTAAGACCATAAATAGATCTCTCCAACTTGCACACTTCATTTTTATCAACAACAAAACCAAGATGTTGTTCCATATAAATATCTTTAGAAAGATTC
>JASKGM010006763.1:0-10712 GCA_034509205.1 Ceratonia siliqua
GGATAGTCCATATTTCAGGGGAAACTCTGCCAAAATTTCTAATAAATTTTTAACTTAGAACTATTTTTATGAAATGGCATTTCAGGTTTATTACTCATTTAAGAATGATTATGAATGGCATTGATTGCATTAGTATTTTAGACTGGTAGGTAATTACCTGAAGGGTAATTCCCTATGCCGGTCACGTGTCCTAAAATGGGCGTGACACATCAAGCTATAGAGACTCATTTCTATAAAATGTACTTCCAGATATGAGGATTTGTAAACTCTACTTGTCAGTAGAGCATCTATTGTCAACCTCTCTGGCATTGACTTCTTGGCTTGGGAAGAGCAAAGTGGGACTTTGGGAAGGGAGTCCTCGTCCTTTGAGTTCCTTCATTCGTCGAGTTATTGAGTTAAGGGATTTCTCTGTCTTTCTCTGGGCATGGCTATTATGGTTTTGGTCAGAATCTGCCAATATTGAAGATGGATAGTGATTGGTTTTACAAATGTTAGGTAACGATGAAAAAGATTCATCAACCCACTTTCAATTACTGTTGAAGAAAAAGGGAAGGAGAGGAGAGAGAAGGAAGAAATAAATAAAAAATACTTTTTATTTTAAAAAAATTTGTCACATGGCATAATCATGGTTATCCAAGCAATTGGACGGTCATGATTATAAGAAAAGATCCATTGGAAAATGAGGGGATCCTAATCCCAAGAAGGACGAGTGAGCTAAAAGAACAGAGATGAAGGGCTTTAGGGGTTAAGCCATATTGACCCGACATGCTTTTCATTTTTTTTCACTAACAAAATTTTTTACTACATATTTTCTTATTGATAAATGCATTCATTGAAACTTTGGATTTAAAATGTTTTGTTTCTTTTATCCAATTTTAATTTATTCTTATATCTCATAAAAAATTACAACAAAAAGAATACGTAACAATTTAAAAAAAAATGTTTAAACAATGAAATTCTTATATAGTTAAGTATCACAAAACTTTAGTGTTAATGTGAAATGCATTGAAATGAATGTAAAACAATCATCTCATGAAGAAGTCAAATAAATTATCTTTAAAAATATATTATGTCGTTGATACCAAAAATGGTCTTCCCACCTACTTATTTTTTCAACTCAATTTTACCTATTTTTACAAAAAAAAAATGTAACTAATTAATTAGTTGGTCTTCGAACATAGTAACTGACCTTTGTAGTTTAGTGTCCCTCCATTAATCCTTTATATATTTTGTTCAAAAAATAATTATGAATAATTATAAATAATATTATGTCTGAATTATTGTTTTGTCATTTAACTTTATTTTCATTCCTCTTTGGTCCCTTATATTTTTTTCTTTGATCTTTCAACTTCATAAATGTTCCAAGTAAATTCAAAATTGTTATCTTCATCGGCATAGTATCGCTGTTGACTAGATCGATGGAGATAATAATTTAAGATTTATGTAAAACATATAGAAGGTTGAAAGAACAAAATATAAAGAATTGAGTAATGATATTCTTACACACTTATTTTTTTCATAAATTTCACAAATATACTCTATCTCTTTATATATTATCACACTCACCATGTCATATCAAACTTTAACTTCTAGTCATTGTTAAGTTTTTAATGTATATGAGTAGTTTAAGAACGAGAACATTATTTTAATACCTCATTAAATATACTGTATATAACACGATATTTTTTATTGTTGTCTCCTTTCATCATATAAACTAAAAGTATAAATGAGACACTAATAAGGAATTTAAATATTATTGAGCACTATATAAAAAGACAGTACACTCAAACTCAGGACTACTCAAAATAATTTTCTCTGTATGCGTACGAGTTATATAAGCTATATTTACTAATTATATAGGTTAGCTCTTAGGCCCTGTTTGGAACGCATTTTAAAAACTATTTTTTTGTTTTTTTGCTCTGCGAGAACAAAAAAACTTGTTTGGGTAACTGTTTTCATCAGTTGTTTTTAAAAACTGTTTTCCAAAAATAGTGACTAAAAATCCAAAAAACAAAAACTGTTTTTTTGTGTTTTGACTTGTTTTCGTCATCTGTTTTCTAAAAAACATGAAAAACAACTAATGAAAAATATTTTTACCGAAACAAGTTTTTTTTTTTGTTCTATAAAACTCTTTTTTAGAGTTGTTTTCAAAAACTATTTTAAAAAATAAGAAAACAAAAACCGTTCCAAAAAGCCCCTTAAGCTAATGCTAGTTTTGACTTTATTATTTCCTCACCACTTTTTCCTCCTTGGCTAATATAAAATTTACTATGCAAGGATGAAAAAAAAAATAATTTACTCATCTAAAATCTATTTATTAATGTTAATATCTCTGGGTTTGAATTATAAACTAGGTGGGCTTCATTTTTAAGGTTGTAGGGGTACAACCATCCTTACTTTTTGCATTCTTTTGTTTTTTTTACTTTTTGAAATTAATAGGATATTTCTCATATATTTTTTTGTGAATTTTTTAAAATCTTTTAAAATTTTAAAAAAATTTTTAGTTAAGAGAAACATAAGTTTAAAAATTACTGTTGAATGAATAGTACCCAAAGCGAAAAAAATCCCAAAAACATTCAAAAACATTTCAAGTTTTTTTTTTAAAAAAAATGACATAGAAAACATCCCATTAATTCCAAAAAAAAAAATCAAATACTACCAAAAAGTAAGGGGGGTGTTCAAAAATTTATTATATGATGTTCTTCAAGCATCATATTTCTCATTTGTGTCAAGGTACCATATAAAAATAAAAGGTGCCTTGGCACTAATGAAAAATATGGTATCTATAAAGTAACATAAAAATACAATGTTTCAAAGGACACTATATAATAATTTCTCTCTAATTTTTTAAATATTTTTATAAAAATAAATTCACATGTTTTTTTTTTCTTTTTAGGACAAAAGACACTAGTTTCAAACAAATATAAAGATGTGAGTTGCATATTGGGTGAATGACCTAACTAGTTTACTGAATAGAATGTCAAGTTAGTCCATTTGACAGCCCATCCGGCCCCAATCTTCTAGGCTAATGGACATAATCCGGCACAGTAAACAAAAGCTAGATTAGATCCAACCCATAGCAACTGTCAATAACGGATACTGGAATTTTTAGTTCCATCGGTTTCCTTTAGCGTCTGTTTTCGTCTGTCCTACAGATCAATACCTTCTTCCATTTCTTTGTGCCATGAACCTCAACTCTACCTCGATCTACCTTTTCATACTGTTACTCACTCCCTCATAGACCCTAGGCTTCTTCCAGTTCTGGGGTTTCTATGAGCCATGCCTTCCTCGCCCAAGTCCTTCCACGGTTGTCAGCTGCACTCTCATCTTGTAGATCCTCGCTCCTGTTCGGTATCTCAGGTTTTGTGTTCAGAATCACTACATAGCTGAGGCCAGTTCAAGGGTATAGGTGTTTGAATAGCCACCCTAGATCGGTTCGAGTGGTTTGGGAACACGTTGGTGGCGGTGGCGGCAGTGGTGGTGGAATCGTGGGGTTGTGTTACAGGTATTGGTTTACCTATCGGATTAAGCAGAGGAAAAGAAATAGTCGTTACCAACTAGCCGTTACAGGTCGACAAGTATTAGTGGGGATGGTGTAATGTTAGATTAGCCAGCATGGCAAACAGTTATAATATGGATGATGTGGCGCCAGCGTGGCAACGGTTATAACAGATGAACAGAAGAA
The DNA here is from genome assembly GCA_034509205.1 of Ceratonia siliqua. Classification (NCBI taxonomy): domain Eukaryota; kingdom Viridiplantae; phylum Streptophyta; class Magnoliopsida; order Fabales; family Fabaceae; genus Ceratonia; species Ceratonia siliqua. The sequence continues at coordinate 3,686 of JASKGM010006763.1, forward strand.
CGTTACAGAGTGGAGGTTAGAAGGCAGTATATTAGTTCAGGATGTAAAGGCACTGAGAATTCATTCATTGATTTTGATTGTAAATCAATACTTCTTCTATTCTCTGTTAGTTGGCTCTCGAAATTCCTTCTCCTTTAGAATTCCCTAGTCTTGGATTTCCTCAATCTCTACTGAGATTCTGGATTCCCTCGTAATGTACTCTGTAATTGGTTACTTTGAATAAAACTACATTTTCTTGTATTAATTGGTATCAGAGCCATCGATTCTTGGCAGTGATGGCAGAATCCACGTGTTCACAAATGGCTGCTCGGGACATGGAGGAAACGATGAACCGAAAGCTCACACTTATGGAAGGAAGGATAGAAGAGAGAATGTCTGAGTTGTTTACCGCATTAAAGCAAATGATGATTGAAAATACTAAACAGAAGGATAAAGAAGCAGTGGTTGATGAATCTGCACTACAAACACATGGTTTGGGAAGCGCACCAGAAGGTATGCATGGGACTTCTTCTCAATCAAATAACTAGTACTCATGTGCAACTAGGCTTGCAAAACTTGATTTTCCAAAATTTAGTGGTGAAAGGGTGAAGGAATGGATTTTTCAGTGTGAACAGTTTTTTTTATTGATAATACGCCTGATAAACTGAAGGTAAGATTGGTTGTCATTCATTTGGAAGGAAAGGCATTGCAGTGGTATCATGCATTTGCTAAATCCTTATTAACTGCTTCATTACCTAGCTGGAGTGAGTTTATTAGGATAATATATGATAGATTTGGAGCTATTTTTGATGATCCTATGCCTGAACTTAAAAGATTACAACAATCTGGTACCGTGCAAGAATATCATGATGAATTTGATGTAGTCTTAACTCGAGTCAGTCTTCCAGAAGACTACTTGGTTAGTTGCTTCCTGACTGGATTAAACAATGATATTCAGATGCATTGTAGGATGTTTCAGCCAAAATCAGTAAGGCAAGCCTATGCATTAGCCAAATTAGATGAATTTGCTCAATTAGCTAGCACACATCCTCAACCTCTGAATTGGTATCAATCTAAAAATAGCTAACCAAATTTTAGATCAAAATCAAGAGGTTCGGTACCAAGACCACCACTTTTGCCTAAACTTAATACTACTGCAAATTCTAGTAATGTGGTAAACAAAAATAAACCTCTTTCCTATATGGAGATGAATGAGAGAAGGGCTAAGGGGTTATGTTTCCTGTGTGATGAACCTTATACCCCCGGCCACAACTTAAAACATAAGAAGCCCAACTGTACCAAGTAGAAGTGGAAGAAGAGGTGGGGGAAGACATGGAAGTTGATTCAATAGAGGAAAAGATAGGAGAATCAAATGAAACTCACCCACACATTTCTATACATGCTCTCACAGGGGTGATGGGATATCAAACCATGAGGATTACAGGGTATTACAATAAGAAACCTTTACACATCCTCACTGATAGTGGGAGTACCCATAATTTTCTGGATGAAAGGGTGGCTTGCAAATTAGGCTGTAAATTGGAAAAACCTGAATTGTTAACAGCTTTAGTAGCAGATGGCAGTAGAGTAACTATTTCAGCTGTGGTTAAACAATTTAGGTGGTAGATTCAAAACACTATTTTTCATGGTGATATGATGACATTACCATTGTCTTGCTGTGATATGGTTTTAGGAATACAATGGTTGGTGAACCTAGGCCCTATAATTTGGGATTTTAATAAACTCACTATGGAATTCACCACACATGGTAAACGGCATGTATTGAGAGAGGCAACTACTGCTGCCGTGAAAACCATTAGGCCACAGCAGTTAAATAAGCTCCTTAACCTAGACTCTCAGTTAACTATGATACATCTTTGTGAGAGTCAGGATTAAACCACTTCTGTGCTGCTTCATTCTCTAACTATCCATGCTACTAATCCAAAGAAGGAAATGCCCTTAATGATTGCTAACTTGTTGCACGAATTCCAAAACATTTTTGAGGAACCTAAAGCCTTACCACCGTTTAGAAAGCATCATGACCATCAAATTACACTAGTTCCAGGAGCTAATCTAGTAAACAAAAGGCCTTATCAATATCCATCTTACCAAAAAGACATTATTGATAAGATGGTCGATGAGATGTTAAATACTGGAATTATCCAACACAGTAATAGTCCTTATGCTTCATCCGTTGTTTTGGTAGGCAAGAAAGATGGAACTTAGAGGTTATGTGTGGATTACAGAGAGTTAAATAACAACACAGTCAAGGACAGATTTCCTATTCCTTTGATAGAAGATTTGATGGATGAACTAGGAGGTGTTACTATATTTTCTAAAACTGACTTGAGAGCGGGGTACCACCAAGTTAGAATGAAACCAGAAGATACTTCTAAGACTGCTTTTAGAACACATTCCAGCCATTATGAATATATGGTTATGCCATTCGGCCTTACCAATGCCTCGGCCACTTTTTCAGAAATTGATGAATTCAATTTTTAAGGATTATCTCAGGAAATTTGTTTTGGTTTTCTTCGATGACATCCTTGTGTATATCCATTCATTTGTTAGACCATGTGAATCATTTGAAGACTGTTTTCACTGTGATGGAGCAGCATCAATTACTGGCAAAAAGGAGTAAGTGTTATTTTGGGGTGGATAAGGTTGAGTATTTGGGTCACTATATTTCGAAGGAAGGGATTTCAACTGATCCTTTAAAGATTGAAGTTGTTAAGCAGTGGCCCTATCCTACGGATCTCAAGAAGTTAAGAAGTTTCTTAGGATTGGCAGGGTATTATAGATGGTTTATCAAAAATTATGGTATGATTGCTAAACCTCTGACCAATTTATTAAGAAAAGACAGTTATGAGTGGAATAAAGAGGCTAAGACTGCTTTTGAGAATTTAAAAATTGCTCTTACGACTTCCCCTATTCCGGTTTTACCTGAGTTTTCTCAAACTTTTATAGTCGAAACAGATGCTAGCAGTTATGGCATAGGGGCTGTCTTAATGCAGAATCAACACCCAATTGCTTTTATCAGTAAAGCCTTAGGTCCTCGACATCAAGCATTATCAGTCTATGAAAAGGAACTCTTGGCTGTTTTGCTGGCTATTCAAAAATGGAGGCACTATTTGCTTAATAGACATTTTATTCTTAGAACGGATCAGAGAAGTTAACAGTATTTTCTAAATCAAAGACTCACTACACAAATCCAATAGGGATGGGTTGCAAAACTCATGGAATTTGATTTTGAAATACAGTACAAGATGGGCAAAGAAAATAGTGTAGCGGATGCATTGTCCAGAATTCCAAAAATAGAAATCTCCTTAATGATTCTTTACATTATTTCCTCTGACTTAATGACATTGTTGTAGCAAAATTGGGTAACTGATCCGGCAGTTCAACGTATTATAACTGACTTGCAGATTAGTAGTGCTTCACATAAGCAGTATACTTGGACTAATAATCAACTGCGCAGGAAGGGTAAATTGGTTGTGGGCAATGATGTTAACCTACAGCAGAAGATCTTATCCTGGTTACACAATTCAGCAGTGGGTGGTCATTCGGGTAGAGATGCTACTATCAAGTGAATTTAGTCACTCTTCTATTGGCGAGGTATGACCAGAGACGTCCAGCACTTTGTGCGTGAATGCCCTATTTGTCAGACTTGTAAATATGAAGTGTCAGAATCCCCTGGGTTGTTGCAGCCCTTGCCCATTCCTACTGCTGTATGGTCAGACCTGTCCATGGACTTCATCGAAGGTCTTCCTGTTTCCCACAATAAAACTACTATATTTGTAGTGGTTGATCGGCTATCGAAAGCTGCCCATTTTATGGCCTTGTCCCATCCTTTCACAGCTGTGCAGGTGGCCCAAATTTTCCTTGATAATGTTTATAAGTTACATGGGTTCCCTAAATCCATTGTCAGTGATAGAGATAGCATTTTCCTCAGCGCTTTTTGGAAGGCTTTGTTTGACTGCCAAGGAGTTGAGTTGCATTTTTCTACCGCTTATCATCCTCAATCGGATGGCCAATCTGAAATTGTCAATAAGTGCCTTGAGACGTATCTGAGATGTATGTGTGGGGAGCGGCTGAGTACTTGGGTTTGGTGGTTATCCTTGGCTGAATGGTGGTATAACACTAACTTTCATACTGCTACTAATACCACTCCTTACGAGATTTTTTATGGCCAGCCTCCTCCCATTCACTTACCTTATCTTCCTGGAGAGACCAATGTTGAGGTCGTGGATCATAGCCTACAGGCTCGGGAGGACATGCTGGGGTTGCTAAAATTTCATTTGGCTTGAGCCCAGAACCGAATGAAGACATCGGCGAATAGGAAACGCTCTGATCGCGCCTTTCAGGTGGGTGATTAGGTTTATTTGAAGCTCCAACCTTACCACCAATCCTCCTTGGTTAAACAATCCAGTCAAAAGTTATCTCCTCGCTTTTATGGCCCATACCTTGTTATTCAAAAGATGGGTACTGTTGCTTATTCGTTGGGTTTACCTAACGATTCCCAGATTCATTCTACCTTTCATGTCTCACAACTCAAACGTTATTTCGGACTGATTCCACCGATCTATTCCCTTCCTTCGTTACCTTCGGCAGTTGGGGATGTTCCTCGGGAACCTAAGTTCATTCTGGATCGTATGATGGTTAATCGTAGTGGGCGGCCTGCCACTAAGGTTTTGGTCCAATGGCGAGGGTGTCCTGTAGAAGATGCTTCTTGGGAATTTTATTACGATCTTTTACTCCAGTTTCCTAACTTCCAACCTTGAGGACAAGGTTGATTTCAGGAAGGGGGTTTTGTTACAGGTATTGGTTTACCTATCAAATTAAGCAGAGGAAAAGAAATAGCCGTTACCAACTAGCCATTACAGGTCAACAAGTATTAGTGGGGATGGTGTAATGTTAGATTAGCCAGCATGGCAAACAGTTATAATATGGATGATGTGGTGCCAGCGTGGCAACGGTTATAACAGATGAACAGAAGAATGTTACAGAGCGGAGGTTAGAAGGTGGCATATTAGTTCAGGATGTAAAGGCACTGAGAATTCATTCATTCATTTTGATTGTAAATCAATACTTCTTCTATTCTCTGTTAGTTGGCTCTCGGAATTCCTTCTCCTTTAGAATTCCCTGGTCTTGGATTTCCTCAATCTCTACTGGGATTCTGGATTCCCTCGTAATATACTCTGTAATTGGTTACTTTGAATAAAATTGCATTTTCCTGTATTGGGTTGGGAGTAGGCATAAAGTCATGGGCTTTGTGGGTATTCAAACGAGGTTCGAATCTGTGGGTAGGCGCCAAGCGTTGAGGAAGACTTGGATGCCCTCGGATCGGCAAGGGTTCGAACGGTATAGATCTTTTATGCCATATGAATTTCATGTTTGTTTATTACGTGTAAATGTTGTCAACGAATACCTGTCGCTTAGTCATGGGTCGTTAAGAAAAGTAGATAATTTGTAAATCTTACTGTAAACTGTTTATTGGGTTTTGGGTTCGATATATTTTTGAAAATGCCATTGGCTGTGTATCACATGAAATCTTCATTCGTGCAAGGTTCTTCTCTATATTTATATGGAATAATTTAGAGTCTATTCAGCATCTATATGTTCCATGAAGTGTGTATATGGCATGCAAACTGCAAAGTGCATTGTTTTTTTTTTTGTTTGGTGAATTAGATATTTTGAGTGAATCTGGCTATGAAAATGGTGTAAATTTGTGTATATGTTCTCAGTAGTGTCTATATCTGATCTTTCCGCTTGAAAAGCCTCCAGTAGCCTTTGGCTGATAGAAGTAAATGTCCAAATTTTTTTCCAGAACTCTTAGTGAATCTTATTATAAAACTGTTAATATGCTCTACTACAGTATAATTTTCTTACTTTTTTTTTGGGGTGTGGGGGTTTCATTCTGATATAATATGGGAATTGTCATTAGCTGTGTATTTCATGAAAATTTCATTCCTACATGGTTCTGCTTTTTGTTTATATGGCCTAGATAAAATTTTATTCAGTATCTATTTGTTGTATGCAGTATGCATATAGTATTCAAAATGCACTGCGTATTATATTGGTGGTTTGGATGCTTTGAGGGAATCTGTGCGTCAAAATGATGTCAATTAGTGTATTTATCCTGAGCAGTGTTCATGTCCAAACTTTTCAACTCGAAAAGCCTCCAGCAACCTTGGGCAGACAAAAGCAGCTATTCAATTTTTTTTAAGAAAAATAAATCACGTAGTATACTCAGATTTACTAATAGGCTATCACTTGCAGCTTGGAAGAAGCCACTGGATTAGCTTTAGGTTCGTCATTGGTTGAACAAATGACAAATCAAAGATGTCAGCACCTCAGACGGAAGTAGCAGAATATGATGATTTCATTCAATTGGACAATGAAGAGGAGTACAGTAAGCTCCCATATAAAACATGAGTGCTCAGAATTAATAAATCATTGTCTTTTATGCCTGTGGCATGTTGCTAAGTTGGATACTTCTTTTATTTCACGTTAGCTTTCTTCAAAGCTGCCTGCACTTTATGAAGCTGACTTTTATGTCAAAGCTGATGATGATATATATTTAAGGCCAGGTGATTAGATTTTACAAGGCTTATCTCAAATACATTTTATGAAGTTTCTTTATGAGGTTTGATTTTTCTCCCTAATTAATATTGATTCAATCAATTTCAATTTATTGTCAGATCATCTTTCACTACTACTAGCAAAAGAGCAATCTTACTCTCAGACTTACATAGGATGCATGAAAAAGCCCCTGTTTTCACTTACCCAAAACTCAAATGGTTAGTTTTGTTTTAGATTGTGTATATTTTATCTCTGTGGTTTTAATTTTCTAGCACAGGCTTGTTTTAATTCCACCGTTTTTTGCATGTCACAATTGAATTAGTCCTAGCATGACATGGGATAAATCATACATATATATACTTTCCATCTTAGCTTGATGATGGTAACTACTTGAAAAGAAACATAGATTACTAATACTATATTTATGATTAATGAATGAATAAATACTACCTTGAGAGGTTAAACT
>JASKGM010006764.1:0-10711 GCA_034509205.1 Ceratonia siliqua
TTCCGTTTCAAATTATCTGTCGTTTTAGGAGTTTTATTTTGTTTCAAATTATCTGTTATTTTACATTACCAATAAAATATTAATTGTTATTTTTTCAACATTACCCCTATTTATTATTATCTTCAATAGAGTAATAACAAGAGTTTAAATGGACTTTAATAAGAGTAATTTAGTCAAATATACTTATTTTTTTGCTAGAATTGAGACTATTTAATAATTACCTTAATTCTTGTGACATTACCTTAAACGATAAATAATTTGAAACAGATGGAGTAAGTTACAAGAAGTCATATACCATCATTGTAAAAAGAAAAGAAAAAATACATAAGAAATTTTCAAAGTGCAATTTAATTTGGAGAAGCACTAAGAGGATTTTCTCAATTATTGCTGCTCATTCATTGAACTTACCAATATGCTTCTGATTTTGTTAAATAGCTACATACAAACCAAGGCACAAATCATATGATAAACAACTTTCAGAATTTCATCATTCTTTGTCTACAGTAATGTTTGTGATCATTTTAATTTTTATGTATAAAAGAACATTCACAATATATTTTGAAATTATATGATTAAAATTACTGTAAATTATAAATTAATTAAGATTTATTTTGATGTAAAATGTTATGATACAATTATAAGCATTTAAAATTATAAATGAATAAAAGAAAATTTTAACAAAGTATTAAAATATAAAAGAATTATATGAAAATTTTGGTTTTCCACAAGTAATTCGCACCTTTTATTTTTGTATTATAGCCTATGATTAGAGTAAAACAAAGCACCTTCAAATCATACTTACTCAGAAATTATTTTTATTTTTATTTTTTAAAAAAATATTATTACAAAAATTCAAAGGATTTCCAAATTATAAGCTTGGAAAACAACCAACAAATTTAATATTTTTTTTACTTTTTTTCTACGTTTGATTTTGTTTCATAAAATGATTTTCATCCTCATTTTTATAGGCTATTAACTTATTAAATAATAATAATAATTAAAAAAATATTAGGTTCACTTCTCAATGCAGGAACTTGAAAATAACATATGTTCCATTGATTGGAGCAAACACTAGAAAAGTATTTTTGGTATGAAACAAATGGAACTGGTTCAAAATGACAATTGTCGGACCCTAATATAACGGAGGGAATATATTAGGGTTTGATCTTTTAATATGAACCTTATCCCTATACAATGAATATACTGTTTAATTAACAAATATTTCTCACAGTCCCAACAACTATTATTTATGGATAAATACAAGTTCAATTATTCTCATTTAATTTTCTTAAAGTAAGACTAATAAAAGTTAAATACAATCAAATATCAATCAACTAATTCAATAATTGATGGAATGCTTGAAATGTTGAAGCATCTATTTTTTTTTTTTTGGAGTATACATCTAAATTATTTTTTTAGAATTAATTATTTTTTAGTGCTTCTAAAATATTGTTGTTCATAATAATATTTTATAAAATTTCACCTTTTTCTCTTATGTTATTTTGAATACTATTTTAAAACTGTTTTAAGATATTAATTAAAAAATAAATGTTATAAAATGTTATTTTAAAATACAGTATATATAAAAATAAAAATAAAACTAAAACTAACTCTTTTTCTAACCATAGATTGTCCTATTAGACCTAAAACTCTATCTAATCAATCAATTAGCATACAATAATTCAATGATAAATTCTAAGTTAAGTATCATATGTTGACCCTTACCTCAGCAGATTTGACATTTGAGCCATGTTAATTAGAGCATGCCTAATCCACACTAGTGATATTTGATTTCTTTATTCCTAAATTTATTTCTTTTCATGGAATTTGGAGCCCAAAAAGTAAAGTTTGATAGAGCCATGGTACAAGAGTAAAGAATTAAACGAGACCTACCTTTCCTTTCTTGGTTTATATATTAAATACTATGATCTATAATAAAGATAATCCACCTTCTATTAATTATCTCCTACCTTTGACAAATAAAAATTAAAAAAATATATATTTTCAGGTAGCATTTTTTATTATAAATAAAATTTACGTTATATTATTTATTGAAAATTCAAATTGAACAATCATCAGATTTTTAATTTGAGCGCTTGAAAAATCTTCAAATGTAAATTTAGTTACATTACTAGTTAAACATTTTAGATATATATTGTATTAATTGTAAGGTATGCCGTAATGAAAAAAAATTTATTGATATTCATATGAATAAAAGTCCAAGATTATCATATTTTTTTCATATAATATTTAACTGGTTTAATACGGTTTTTTATCGATTTTTTTGTTAGTTATTTTAATGAATTGGACCGGACTAATTCATTGACTTATGTGCCTTTTATTATGTTTTTTTATTTTATTTGAGAATACCAAAATGAAAAATAAAAGAGTTTTCATCGAAATTATTTATTTATCATCATTATTTTATTCAAACAACATTTAAGAAAAGGGAGAAGTTATTAAATTTCAGGTAGTTACACCTTATTTATAGTTTTCTATTTTCCAAGTTTATTATACAATTTCTGACATACATACCAGTGGGCTAAGTATAATAATTGACCATTTATTATAAAATCCAATTATTGAAAAACATAAATTTCTAGGTCAATTAATTATTCCACTTGCTATTGGAGATTCAAACCAAAAACTTTTTTTAAAATTATTCTTAAATCTTCATCTTATAATTAAGTTTTTAAATTACAAAATTTTTCATTTTTATTTTTACTTATAATCTCTTATTATAGACATTAATTTACAGTGCATCCTATATTAAAAATAAAACAACTTATTTAACTCCTAAATTTTTTATAAATCAAACAAACTAAGATTATTTGACAAATAACCATTCTCATTTTACTCATATTATTAATGCCTCAACTTAAAAAATAACAATAATCATTTAACATTTTCATCAAAGTGAGAACTTAAAAAAATTTATAATCAAACTAAGCCCAAAATATTTTTATTTATTCATGAACTGAACCCTTTTAGTTATCCATCCAATTTTTTAAAAGAAAAAAGAAAGTAAAAATAATAAAGGAACCCAACATCAGTTTGCCCCTTTTCAATTATTATACTGATCATGTCTTGCCCGGGTGGTCCTCCATTTTTATTTTACTTGTGGGACAGAGCTGCCCTCTTATAGGACCACTGGCATTCTTTGCCAACAAAATGAGTACAGGTACCCTATTCCTCTATCCTTAATTAAAAATATTGCCATAGCAACATTAACAAATACTGTTATCTTGGGTTAGATTATGCATTAAATTTTGAAAATCATATTTCACATACTTAATTTTCAGAAACTCCTCAAAAATTATTTATCTCATCACACATATTTTATTATAATAAAAAAAAATTACTCACGCAAATATTTTTTTTCACAAATCTCATAAACTCACTTGATCTTACTTCTCATCATTACACTTATTACATTAGATCAAACTTTAATCTCTCTCAACAAGACACATAATGCGTTTAACATTTGTGAATGATATATTTGTAAAAGTAACATTTATTTAATAAATACATAAACAGGAAATCTACCCTTACAACAATAATTTTATACAATTCTCAAAAAAAAAATTTAAACAACTTATCAAGTAATGAAAGGAAGTAAGTGAGCAAAAACAAATAACAATGAATGGTTGAGAAAGGAGATTGTGAAACTCGTATAAGTATTGTAGTTGTATAAATAACATTACTCTGAAAGTAGCATTATTCTTAATATGAAAAAAAATGTAAGAAATTCCCTTTAACTAAATTATTTTGTAAATAGCTACCATAAATTTTAAACTTTAGATATTAAATTTTTAAACTTTGATAAATCACAAAATAAATTTTTTTCATCTCAGTTATTTTAAATACATAATGCAATATGAGAAGCATTGTCACAATAAGAAAGTAATAATATTATCGATTGTAATATATATATATATATATATATATATATATATATATATATATATATTAAATATTAAATATTAAATATTTTTGACATAACTCAAATTGAAGATTTTTAACATGGAAATCTATAGACAAAAAGGTTTATTAAAATTCAAAAGTTTAATTTTAAAATTCGTGATTATGTTTACAAAGAATTTAAATTGAGGGATTTTTGTGCATTGTTTGATAATAAATTAATAAAAAATTAAATATAAATTATGCAAATCCGTTGCTGGTTATTATTGTCCATGGATCTGACGTGTTTGGCATTTTTTTTAAAGTTAGGGAAAAGAATAATTATAATTACAATGAGAAGCCAAACATCTACCTCATGCAAGCCTATCATTAAATATTGGGGGGGACTAAATATTAGGATTGTTTGATGAAAGTGTAGTGAAAGAGAAGGATCTTAAATTAATTGACGGTGGGCTCCACTCATACTAGACCCATGTGATTTCATTTGGGAGATGGATTACAAAATTAATTAGCCAAACAACTTTTAGTTCAATATATTTATTATAATACAAGGGTTGGCATGTCCAAATAAAATGATGCACAATGACTTAAAAATTATTGATCCATGTAAAGATAATAATAATTATTATTATTATAATAATAAAAAGCATAATAAATCTAGTAGCTTACTTAACCCATTACCATTGAGCTTGGCTAAATTATATGGATCTAGGTGTTAGTGAAATCTTTAGGCTATCATCCAATCATTCAAAATCCTCAATGCCAAAACTCTTGGTAACCCATAGCAAATGAATCAAAAAGGGTCATTTAAAAAGAAAAAAAAAATTGATTCCTTTCCAATGATTTAGTATAGAAATATATCTTGTGGGAAATAAACTTGATTTTTGTCAATTTTAAATATCATGATTCAAAAAAAAAGTCAATTCAATATAAATAAATTAAGTTAATTATAATCAAATATAAACATATATCAAGCACACTTATTAATAAACACATTTCTAATATATTTATATATTTATTTATAATTTTTTTAATTTTTTATAAATCATATTTAACTCAACAAAAAAACTAAGCAAGTGAGACACTTTGGAGATGACCTATAAGAAAGTAGCAAAAGCAAAAAGGCTCTGAGCTGTGAAAGTTGCATCTGACTAGGAGTTTATAGCAATCAAAAGTTGTGTTCCCCAATTAATTTTTTTTTTTGTTTTTTATTTGTTGCACTCTTAAGTCTTCAATTTTAATGACTGAAAATATTTTTAATTATTGTAATATTAAAAAATTAAATATTTATTATAAATATTTTAACACATTTTTTAATTTTAATAACTAACTTAATCATAATTTTTAAATAAATTACATAATAAAATATTTATGGTAATAATACTGTACTACAATAATAATAAAAATATTCCACGAGCCAAAAAAAATTGCATTCTCCCATTGAAAAGGCACTCAGAGACTAGAAAATCTGAACTATGATTGTCTTAGAACTTGGTGCTGATTACCTACTTTCTCCCTTTTGCTTAAAATATCAGGAATAAACAAGTTCCAACTTCTAACTAAGCTCTGAAGAAGAAAAATTGCAACCAACAAGTGCTCAGCTCAAAGAACAGAATATCTACAACTAACTAACTGTATATGAATTATGCTTCTTCCATTGATTTCCAACGATTAAATATTCACTATTTTATCCTTGAAAAATGTCACTTATTACAAGTCTATCCTAAAAAATCAATATACAATTGAGTCCTCAAATTTTCTAATTTAAAGGCAACTTAGTACTTTTATGAGCCAGCAAAAAGACTAGATAAAAAGAATTGAGGACCTTTCTTCCAAAGACAACTGCGATATTGTGTATTTATTCATTTCAGAATAACTGAAGCAAGTGAATTTCCACAAGAAATGTTTTCAACCAAGTGATTAGAATTCATATAGAAATTTCAGCTCCAAAACTTGTCAGGGATCAAGAAAGGCCTCGACTTTACTTGAGTGGTACTTTCTTGCCCCGTGTACTAGAAAAGTCCACTAAGTTAGGCAAAGGAAGTGAGGCAAAATGCATAAATGGAAATGCCGAGATTCAAATTAAATACTAAAATATAAGATAGCTCATAAATTGCCATTCAGTTGCTAATTAACATGTTTTTACTTCCTTCACTGGAAATAATAAGAGCCTAGAACACATAGGCAATTAGCATTGAACCATAGGCAAGGGAAATTCAAAAAAAAAAGATCAACAGAAGCAGCAGAAAGTAATGAAGCACCTTTTGCAATCTAAAATTAATTGGTAGTTCCAATGTGCAAAATGCCTCTGCTCAGGATCTCCAAGTTGAAACAGAGATTAGGTCCTTCCTCTGGTAGCATAGAACAAGGGAAGATTGCCTCTTCTCCACATGGAATCCCCTACCAGGAGTCCTCTGCACCAGACACTCTGCTTGAGACTCTGTAAAGCTACTAAATGTAGATGGAGAGAACCCAGATGTCCAAAGAAGGGTCTTCCATGGAGGTATTCTCTCCTGCAGACGGTGGCGACCCAAAACAAGCTTCTCCATAGCTGGTTGAAGAAAGTACTTCTCAATCATCTGAAGGACTTCTGGGTTAACGTTAACAGCGTCAAGTGACTCGAGCAGCCCAGAATAAGACTGAAGACCATGAATGAGATGCTGGGCAAATGGAGCATCTGTTCGATCACAACTTCTGTCTAAAGTGACCACAATTTTGGGCATGAGCTGCTTCACAAAGCGAAGGACCAGAGGAAGATATGATGGGTAAAATGAAAAGGAGCCAATGGGCAAATTCACAGCTACGGCTTCGCAATCACGAAGAGGCTGAGGCCAGGAAGCAGAATTCAATGACTCAAGGCTCAGAATCTCAAGGTCAAAGGACATGTTGATCTCACTAGCATATTGTTTCAGATTTTCTTGGGTAAAACTGAGCTCGATTTCGTCGTGGTTGGAGGGGGAAACAAATGCAGTGATTTTGAGTGAAGGTGCACCACCATTTCTGAGTGCTAATTCTTGAATGAAAGAAGACCACTGTCCACCAAACCCAATATCAAAATCTATGATGTGGACCCGATCAAAGCCTTCCACAGCTTCAAGTAGTGCTTGGTTACAAGTGAAATTGGCAAACTGAAGAACCGGGGAGATTTCTGAGAAGGATTTGTAAGCCCCAATCTTGAGTAGTAGGCCACTGGGTGAGAAGGTCAAAGAATTGTTGGTATTTGAATGGCGAAGTAATTGCAAGGCCTCTTTCATGTAAAAAGCAGCCCTTTGGAAAGGCTTTCCAATCGGGGAAAGTTGGTGATTGAGCCGCGCCAATATCCCTTGCGCGAGGTCCAGATTACCGGTTTCGATCATCTCTGCGGCCTTGAAAAGCTTGTCAATTATGGTTCGCTGAAGCTGGTGGTTCGCCAACTCTTCGCCGGGGCTCACCATTTTCTGCTTCGGTGGTACCACCATGGATGGCCGCTGTTGCAGATGATGGGGAAGCAACTGAAGCTGCGGTTGCTGCCGCCGAAGAAAGAGCTCTTGCCCAGAGTCCAAAAAGGGTGCCTTTGGGACCTGATAATTAGGTCCAATAGGACCACAATTAAGGCGTTTCGCCTGAGGAAGCTGGTGCTCTTGCAGTTGGGAATACGTCAGAGGCATGAACAAAGCCGGGTTCTGAAAAAACTGAGCTTGATTTTGGTTCAAAAAGAACTGAGGATTGAGAATCTGTGGCTTCTCATCCAAAGACTCCAGAGCTTGCTGTTGTTGAGGCTGAAACACAGCCGGTGGAAGAGAAACGGGTGAGAGATTGTTAGCGGAAGCAGGGAACATAGGGTATGGATATGCAGCTGAAACAACCCTTGAAACATTGGAGTTCGCGTTGTGGGTATTAAAAGGGAAATCAGAGCAATTTCCAGGTCCAGAAGGGTCAATGCTGCTCACAAAATTGGCACTAGTAATGGGGTCAAGCACCGAACTTTGATCCATCAAAGTAAAGCCTCCTCCATTGAATTCAACATCTTGAGAACCACTGCCGCTCTGCAAAAGCTTGCTCAATCCCATAGATGGGTCCTCAATGTCCCCCATAATTAACCTCAGAATGGACTGATCTTGACTAGGCGACTCAGACAAGACACTCTCCCAGTCTTCCATTTCCATCCCGCATCTTTCCGGGGCAACGTCTAACCCTGTGTGAGGTGGGTTTTCACCAGAGACTTTATCCTTCGCGCCGGTGGTGCTATCGGTTGAGTCGCAGCCACTGCCGCTGCCGATGCCGCCGCCGCTGCTGCCGTGTGAGGAAGACAGTGTGGAGGAGGATGTGGGAGGGCTTGGGTTTCTTCTGACGTCCAAAACAGAGGTGGGCTCACTGCCCACATAGCAATGTTCTTTGTGGGTATTCCACTTTTGTAGCAGTTGCTCTTGAGAAGGCAGCGAAAATGAATCTGAAGCAGTACCAGAAGCGAAATCTAAAACCCCCTTCCCTCGAAATTCCTCAAAAGGTAGGGGCACGGCCTTCATCTAAATCAACAAGAAGTTGCAGTTTAACCAGAACTCTACCAGTTTAACCAGAACTCTACCCAGAAAACCAACAACAACCCAATACCTTTCCAGTTTTTCTCACAAATGGGTTCAGCTCAGTACACAAATTTCAGACAGCTCGAAAGAGAAAGACCAAGCACACCGTTACTGGTGAAAAGAAAAACAAGATCTGATCTTTGATTTGCTATCCAAATTCTGACACACAAAAACACTTGTCAAATGCAAGCAAAGTTCAACAGAACAGACCCATTTCAGCACACACCTCACCTAGCTCATTGAAGTTCTTTGTTCTACTTCTTCCTCTTTCCCTCCCTCTTCTCTTTTTTTCTCTTTTCCTCTAAATTGGGCTCTATTTTATTATAACATATACTCACAAACCCATTTTTGTTCTTGTCCAGAGTAGAAACTTTTGATGGGTTTTCTTTCTCTTGTCTCTGGAGAGTACCCTCTCTTCCTTGTGTTCTCTGCTATGGATGCGTGCAATATATAAAAGTGGTAAAGTGCCCTCTCTCCCTCCCTCCCTCCCTCTAGTCTCTATAGTTTATTAAATTTCTTTTTTCTTAATTTTTATGTGGCTTTTGTCTGTAGACATTGTTATCTCCCATGGTAGGGTCTCTTTCACTCTCCTCCGTCCCCACTCGCATTGTAGTGCGCACAATTTTTTGGTTTTTGTTAAAATAATTAGGTCATAAAATAATAGTTGATAAATTTTAAAGAATTTTTTTACATTCAAAACATTTTTATATTAATTAGAATGTAATCTCAATTTATATTTATTAAAATAATGTATTATGCTTTTATCAATGTTTTTAGTTAAAATTATAAAAAAAATTAAGAAAGACATATACACAAATTTAAATGTTAATTAATTTAGTTGATAAAATCATGTTAAAAATAAAAAAGATTATCTTTAATTGTATAACACAGTGCTAAAAATATATATACTCTTTTTTCTTTGAAAATCTAACTTGCACAATAAAAAATAATTATTTTTTTCTCTCAAAATCTTTCATTTTAATCTATGCGTAATTTAAATTTAAGTCCTTGCATTTATTATTTAAAAATTTATCAACTAAGTTTTCATTATTATATCAAGAAATTATTAAATTCTTATAATTTGATTGACATAAAATAATAAGAATCAAATAAAATTAGTTTTAAAAAAGTTTTTAGATTTTCAAAGATAATATATTTTTGTCAAAATTTTAAAAAGTTTACTATAATTATTTTGGTAATAATATTTTACTATATTTCCCCTAAATATTTCTCGGAATACAGTTTTACCTAGAATGGAAGTAATTCACGCTTGTTGAAGGCGCGTGATACTGTGGTTCTAACTTCTACGTGTTATTTTTCCTTTTTCTTAATTTTCTTTTAACAGAGACCTTCAGACCAACAACGGGGGGAAAAGGCTCACTGGTTTTTTCATAATTGCTTTGATTTCCATTCTACCCTCCTTCTTTTTACTCTTTCAACGGGGAAGTGAGGTGAAAAGAGGGGTACGATAGTCATTTAGGGAGCGACTGCTGGTGGCCTGCTTTTCGAAACTGAATCTGACGGCACGAGATAATGAAAGCTTTTTGGGGTTTGAAAATATCGAGGCTGATTTGAACGAAGGAGATTTTTTGATTGAGATGAGAACCTGTGGCTGTGATCTATCGGAATGGGTTTTGAAATTTTTAATGGCCAAAATGGGAAAAGGAAATAAAATTACCCTGCTCAGGTACGGATCTGAATCTGGGTCTGGGGGGCCAATGGGTAGCCATTTTAGGAAATGTGGGTATTTTCGTCATTCAATTGACAAAGTGAAGGGTGAATCTGTCCAATCATAGTTCGGGTCATAATCAGATGCTACGCACTTTGAACATCAGTACTTCGCTGGCCCATTTAGATCATTACCTAATGGAGGCTAATTCTTATGATGAAATTTAGAGCTCTTAATTGACCAAAAAAAAAAAACTAAGTTGCATATCATGATTGATTGTAATTAAAAATTTGGGATGTAATCTCTTTCATTTAATAATTATAATATATTATATTTTAAATTATTTTATTATTTAATTAAATATTAAAATTAACGACTTAAATTAATATTAATTAATTATATATTTAAAATTATATAATAATAAATAATAGTTTTTGTCACGCCCTAAATTTAAGACACGTGACCGGCGTAGAGAATTACCCTTTAGGTAATTACCTACCAGCCTCACATACCAATGCAGATAATATCATTGAAATCCATTTATAAATAAATAATGATA
>JASKGM010006765.1:0-10709 GCA_034509205.1 Ceratonia siliqua
TATATATATATATATACACGTTTCGGATGGGCCACATTTTTTTGGCTGAGCCCTATACTTTTTGGTAAGATCTACGATGATTATATTGTTACTATCAATAATAGAGTATTACTATAGAAATTCCCATTTAATATATATCGCATATGACCATATAACAAATCTGAAGCGGCTTGTGTGAAACATGAGTAGGATGTAAGCTTGTGCTTTAAGCTTGACCAACAAAGCAAAAAGTCGCTGATGACTTATGACTTATTAGGAGAAGTTAGACCAAACTACTCAGAATCAGATCCCAGCTGGACCAACTGTTTATTGGCTGCCCACCCAGCTTCCCCAGCGGTCCACTTCTACTCTTTCTAGAATCCTTTACCCTTAAAAATGACTTTCTGTATAAGTCCAGAGTAAATTAATATATATCTTAAATATACCATACCCATTTCTATGAAAATAGATATAAATTTTTTAAAAAATTAAAAAATAATATAATTTAATCTAATTTTAGTTAATTGTGTTAAAAATTGACAAAAAAAAAATAGAGGGTATTATAGTCAAACCATAATTTAAAAAATTTTAATTTTAATAAAATCTTGACATCCTTTTTGAAATATTTTTAATAGGGTTAAGTTTTAAAAAAAAAGTTATTTCCCATATCTTCTATTTTAACCATTACTATATTATAATATAATAATAAATATAATTAATAGATAATTGATAAATAATAATAAAATAAAAAATATAAGAGGAGGTACGAAAGTTATATAAAAAAAATAGTACGAGAATAACATTATTCTAAGTTTAATGAATTATGTCTATTTTTTAATTTTTTTAAAAATATATATTTATTTTTATAATTAAAAAAAAGAATGTATAATTAAAGTATCGAAAATAATTTACTCGGGAGTCTAAATAGTGAACACACTATGTCTCAATCTTTAAGGCGTGCAAATAACGTAGTTTGTTTTTGTTTTATCTTTTAATCTCCTTCTGTGAAGGGTCATTGAATAATAATAATTAAGAGTTGTGTTGTTTTTATAGAATTATCAATTTTATAATCCTTGTACATTTTCTTTTATATATATTATTTTATTATAAATTTTTTTATCAATTATTATTTTATAATAAATCAATAATAAAGAACATGTGTAGAAAGAAATATACACTATTTGTGTAAAAATATTATTTTTCTATAATCAATGTCAAGATAAAACCAGATTTTATTATTTATATTTGATGAGTTATTTTTATATGTATTAATTATATATTAATTGTCCTAACGATCCGTACTTACACTTGCAAATTATTTTTACAACAGTATTGCTGCAATTTCTATTGTTTCATGGGTATTGGTAGTTTGTTTCTAGGTTTATAATTTTATAGGTCATTGAAGTAAAATGATTAAAAGTTAAATATATAATTAATGAATAATAAAATTATTAACTAATTAAAGAATATGGATATCTTTGAAGCATTAGAGTATTCATGTACTAATATAAAATGAAAGTAAAATATTTAAAATAATTATATTTGTAACCAAATATTTTCCTCCTTATTTAATTTTAAAAAAACTATAAGTGAATTAGTGACATTTTTTAATTAAAAAAAACTGCAGAGTTTATTTTACAAGCTCCACGACCTTTAACAAGCGAACTACTTTGTTTTTTATATCACCACTCCCCCTATATGACTAAACTGTTGAAGACGGCTATGTATTAATCAATATCGTTTCCTCATGTTGTGCTCACTAAGTTCTTTTGTGAAACATCCAAGAAAAGCCTTTTCTTCCTTTAGTCTGTTGCTGGGGATCCAAGAAAAGTCACTTTATTTATTATGAAACTTCTCTAAGTTACATTGCTAAAATTTTTGAGTCCAAAACCCTATTAATTACATGATCAAATTAAGCAATATAAGCCAACGAGTGTTGGTTATTTGATAAGGAACGAAATACTTTGTTTGAAAGATTTAGATTCAATTCTTGTTATTAAGAATTTCTCTTAATAAGTATATGTAAGTATTACTGTAAGTTTTCACTGAGACTTAATTATAGTGTGCTTTGATTTTGGAGAGGGTTAGCCTCCTTTCTCCCAAAATTTTATTGTGTCAAAAAAAAAAACTAAGCAAAAGGGATGAAATTACTTATGAGAGAACTTTGACTGTAACTTGACAATGATTATAACTATTAAAATAAAGTAGATGTATTATTGTACTTAGTTATGCTATATTGGTTATCTTATTAGCAAAGTAAACTTAAGTAGCTAAACTATGTCAAACTTTGCAACCTCAATCCATTAGAGATAATGCATTATTAGGGTCTTGCATATAGTTAAATGGCCAAAATGATCCGTCACTTTCTTATGGTTGGAATGAAAGGCAATTGCACATATTCTATCAGAAAGTTTCATATGGATTTTCCTGCTAACTTGTAGTAGTATCTAAAATTCATGTCATCATCAATTCATGTTAGGTAATTATCCTCAGAAATTGTAAGTCGTTGGAAATTCCTAAAGTGACATTTGATTTAAGTCAACATTTTAATTTTTAAAAAAGTATATAGATCCTTATAAAAAATTTGAACATGAAATATTATTATATATATACACACACAAGAATATATAACTTTGGAGGGCCGGCTATACCAATATACCAAATTTTTATTCTTATATTGTCCCTTCATTCTATCAATAATTGTTGCCTTAATTATAAGTATTCTTAAAAAACTAACCAGATCTCCTATTCAGTATTTATTGAGGAGTAATGGAATAAAAAAAATTATTAAATTATTAGTATATCTATACTAATATATATATTTTTGGGATAGGCTTCACCAAAATATCAATTTTGTTATAAAATTTCTATAATATTGCCCTTGAACAACAATATTCCCACATACTCAAACATTTTTATTAATTAGTAAAAATATCCATCAACTCCCACTCCCTTGAAAAGTGAGGATAGGGTATAACTCTTTGTAAAACTTGAAAATCTCACTCCTATATTTTACAATTATTCATTATATAAAATTAAAAAATAAAAGGTAAGTAATTTATAATTGGAGCAAGATTAAATTAAGAATTTTTTATTTTAAATAATAATAAAATACATATATATAAAAATAAAAGTGCAAGTGCATATCAACTTACCAAATTTTTATTCCTCTTTTGTTCTTCCACTCTATCAATAACTACATTAATTATATTCCTATATTACTCCTTAACTTTATTAGTAACTACTCTAAAAAAATAATCAAGTAATAGAATAAAATTAAATTAAAGCAAATTAATATTTAAATTTAAAATATGAATTGACATTCTGGTTAGTGCACTGTCGCTACACTAATATATCAAAATTTTATTCCACTCTTCAAATTTTTTATTATCCTAATACTTGAAAAATATAGAATACCCATTTACCAAATTAATGTCAGATTCAAAAAGGAATTGCAAGAAAGAAAAAAGTAAAGGAGATTAACCAAAAATACCAAGAAACTCATGTGACGTACATGGTTACTATAATTTGGAATAATTGATTTAGTGGTCTGCGCTTAATTATACTCAACTGAACTCCAGAAGCTACCAACAACTACATATATAATTAATCTTCAACATAAACTTTGAAATAGTGTGAATGAAAAGTTTGATTATAGTACAAGGATATCTAGATGGCAGCCCCAAGATAAGATTTAAAGTATCAGTACTATTGAACCGCACGGCACTGCAATTTGGAAACTAATCTCCTTCTAGACTGTATGACCAAGCAAAACTAAATAATTGTCCAAGTTTTTAAAAATAAAAAATAAAACTAGTGATTCTCATACGAGGATCTATATATTCTTTATTAACTGATGTCACTAAGTTAAAGGAGTGAATTAGTTATTAGCTGATTTCATTGAATACTCATGCCAATTCTTGTAACTAAGACGAGTCAAAGATACTTCTATCATCATCATCATTATTTATTTATTTATTTATTATTGTTGTTGTTTGTGGAACTTAATTAAATGAGATATAAAAAATTATTTGAATATATTGTTTACATTATCAGGCAGACGCAGTTGCTTAAATCAGATATATATCATGTTCATAGAAAATATTAGGAAAAAATGTTTAGAATATTAATAAATAAAGCATCATAAGAGAATTTCCTATTCCATATTAGAATTGACTTGTTTTATTTTCCTTTATCTTAGTTGTCATTTATTGATGTCTTTTCCTAATTGGAATGAAACTAAAGGAATCAAGTTTTAATTTTATAGGGTGTCGTGTTGGTAATTTCATCATCTATAAGGTACAGTATTAAGAATATATCTGCTGAAATTCTACACAGTAAAATAACCAATCCACAAATTGGAAAAAAAAGAAAGTAATATACAAAGTTATGGTTATGAACTAGTTTATACTTAATATCTCTTCTAGTTATAGAAACTTATTATATCATGATTTTCATTTTGCTTAATAAAGTTTTATTGGCCAAACTATAACCAAACGTTAACATACTCCTTAATTATAGTCTCAATCTTTTTTTATTGAAGTAAGTAAATCATTTTGTTGCAATAAAAAAAATTATTTGCCAATGGATATGCCATTCTATTCATGAATCCAGCAATAAAATTATATTTTCTTTGAATATAATAATTAATTTTATGTGTTTAGGAATTAGGATATTTAAAAACATTCATAATTTAATTAAAACCATTATCCATGTTTAAGAAATATTTCTATAAGTACATTACAAAATTAAACATTATTGTGATTAACATTTCGACTAATATATATAAACAACTATAAATTTTAACAACATTTTTAACATTTATTCAGGGTATAACTATGTAACATATACACACATACCTTAACAAAATTAAGGTATAGCCAAAGCAATAATTCAGTATAACAGGAATTAATTTCTTATATTGGAGAAATGAACAAATTTACGTACATGCAGTATGATGACAAAAAAGAAGATAAATCACTAATTGAGGTGCCTATGATACACACTAACTGCCTCACAAAGTGTAATAAACAATATACAGATCTCAATAGAAGCAATCGACCAAAGGAGTTGCCTTGCCAATCCTTAGAAATTCCAAATCATTCTCCAAGGGTGTCAAGTTTAAATCCAGAAACAAAACTCTCTTGCTGTTAACCTTCTTATTTGCAGCTGAAGACTCAAGACTGCTACTACCACTACTGCTACTCATAGTCAAAGAATTCTGAGTCATGTTTTCATTCAAAGATGCTGTTCTGTGCCTCCTCATGTGACCACCCAAAGCCTGTCCAATTGCAAACTCCAATCCACAAATGGAGCACTCATGAGTTTTAGGCTTAGCCGGTGAACCATGAAGCAACTGCCCATCATTCTCCTCATCTCCGCCCATCATCCTCGGTTTCTTGTGGCTAGCCCGGTGCCCGCCCAGCGCCTGAAACGACGAGAACTGCCGGTTACAAGTCTTGCACTCAAAGACACGGCTGCTGGAAGAGTTAGAGTAGGCAGCCTCAATTTCCCCTTGGCGAGAAAGCAACATCAAACAGTTGGCCATGGTTATGCTGTCAACCTCTCTTTCCCTCTTCATCACTAGTGATTGATTGTAGAAGAAACTCAACTAAGTAACCAGAAAATTCAAATATTGCTGTGTTTGATTCGACGGTGTGAAAATGGAATGGAACTCTAGGAGACTTAAAGAGGTGTGATATTTATAGAGTTTTGTTTGGTATGTTGGCGTGAGACTCTGTATTAGAGACACTTCTAATCAATTGACATTTCTAAATGAATGGGAATGGCACACTATAATTGTGACTTTGAATTTCTTGTAAAATAAGGAAGTCAGACTGTGGAAGGCAATTAAATTAATTAGGGGGGCATTGTTAGTTGAACTTGAAGCGTTGAATAAGGGATTAAGGGGTTGTTTGGGTTGTTTGTGTTGTTTGGTGTGAAAGAAGCCGCATGAGGAAGAATACGTAAGCATGACCGCGTAGCTGAGGCAAACAGATCAGAACGAGTTACCATTGGACGGAGCTGCGAGTCCAAGTAATTAAGTCATGGATGGCGGCACTAGATATTGTTCAAACTTCTAGAAGATTCCCATGCAGTGTCGCTGATAAGTATAGAAATATTTGGTGAACCTGATATACATACATTCTTTTATAAATTAAATTTATAATGAATATACACATAATAATATTAGAAGTAAGTTGTAGGGAATTTTATTTTTAATATATTTATGTGTTTATTTATTATAATTTGGTTTACACATTTTTTATAAGACTTTACTATCGTGACTGTCCCCTTTTTTTTATTTTTTTATTTTAAGAAATAATTAAAAAGAATTCTAAAATACAAGTATTAAAAAAAATAAATAAGTATAGAATTTTTGAATACTTTTATTCTATAATTCTTTTTGAATTCTTTTAACTTTTTTTAGATTTTCTGTTAAAATAAAAAAAATAAAAGGAGCTGAGGCCCTAGCTTAGAAGTCTCATATTTATAGACCAATTCTAGTATTCAACCAAAAAATTGTGAAGTATAGAATGAAAAAGGAAGTAGGAAAGCAAAAGATCCGAATTGGAATAACCAGAACAAGATGTGAAGCTGACTTCCAATCATCTAGTACAGCTTTGCTTGCTCTTGTAGTACATTGCAAGTATGAAAAAAAAAAAAGTGTAGAATAAACGTATAATAGGAAATAGAAAATTCTATAATTTCTTATAATATATGATATCTTATTTATTTATTTAATTTTTATAATAAATATTAAATAAAAAATAATTTACATTCACTTCTGGTGAGATTTCTAATATCTATACTCATTCCTCTTCTAATTTAAATTTATACATAAATCTTTCTTTTTTTAATTAATAAATCTTACACACTAAATGTATTTTTTTCTCTTCAAAACTTTGAATAATATAATTTTATACACTACAAATCATCAAAATTCCAAGTTATTATTTTTAAGACTTTATAATAAATAAAATTAAAGTAAATATTTTAAAATAATTGAAGGTGCTGTGAATATAAGTTTTATAAACTTCCAGAGAGGTTTTAGTATAAATTATAAAAAAATGATGTGAATGTATATTGATAAGACTTTAGGAGAGATGAGTGTAATTTACTCTAAATAAAAATATTTAAAACTTTTTTATCCTTTAATTTACTCTATTGATTTATTTGATAGAAATTTAGGCTCAAATAATGTAGTTTCTGATCCTTTAGAAAATTATATTCTTGTCTTTCTAATTTTATTTGAACAATAGTGTTCTCTTAATTTTTAAATTGAGGCGGCAATTGAATATCTATCCATTAGTGTGCCGCTGAAGTAACTTTTATATTTGTTGATGTGGCATTATGTTGATGCAGCTATTTTTCTCTTTCTCATGGCGGTGGCGATAGAGAAATTTTTAGGAACACTTATTCTACTTAAGAAAAAGTATCTTATGTAACTTGGTGAACACGTATATGGATGTGTTAGAGATAAGATCAACTAAAACGTCCCTTATACATGTTCACATGACTACTGTTTAATGGCCTATCTATTTGGACAGATGAAGTCTACCCAAAATGTTGTTCAAATTAAGACTAGACAAAGGAGCAATATGAAAACTTTTTAAATTAGAACGACTAAACTGCAGTTAAATCTATTCCAAAAATATTTATGAAAAAAATTAAAAGTTTACATATATTTTGTTAATAGAAAAGACAATAGCTAAAAATCACTTTTCATAATTATCATATTCTAGGAAGCATTTTTCCTTATTATATTCCCCATTTTAGGTACAATCTAGTTAATGGAAATTGGGTTCAAACTACAACTAAAATTTTGTCTGAAATTGAAGAGCAACATATTTTATAGATCAATATATAACATTTTTTCATAAAATAACATTTCATTGGTTTGTTTCATTATTCTTATAAACTTGACAAGGAAAAAAAATTCAGAATTATTTTTTTTGTCAAAATTTAAAAAAAAGTGTGAGAAAATTTTTTTTTATATATTCCATTCTAAAAATAATGAATTTTTTTTCTAAAGAATGTATACGCCGTTCTTTCAGTATAAGACTTTTCTTGCATAATTCCCTTTTGCAAAAATTTGAAAAAGAAACTAAAAATGAATCAAAATAATAATGAAGACGTAATTTTTATAAATATATTTTTAAAATTAGTTGTTATCTATATTATTACATGTCTTTGAAAAAGTATTATTGATAAAAAATTATTAGTAAATATTTATAAAGTTTTTGAAACCTTATTTAGTTTAAAATTTGTTTATTTTCTTAAATTTTAAAATAAAAAAAATTAACATACACATGTCAAAATATTAGTATACATATATTGTTTTATAAAGAGACTCTAATACGTACAAACAATATTCAATGAAAAAAACCCTAAGCAGTCCCATTTAATTTCTCTGTAAAAGTCTCAATATCATATTGTTAACATAGTCCGCCTCCAACTACCTCCTTCTTGTCTCTGGGATTCTCGACCTCCATCACCTCCACTAGTCTCCCTTAGCAATATCCTAGCTAGCATCTACCATTATGGTGCGACGATTCGGCGTTTCGAACCAAATCAAGTACTGAATTGATTAAATAAAACAATTTGATTCGATTTGATTATTTAAAAATTTGTAATAAAATTGAATATAATCATTATTTAAGGTAAATTAATTTTTTATTTTATTTATATATTTTGTTAATTAATTATATTTAATATATATTTTATTATATATAATAAATGTAATTATTAAATATATATAATTATGTTTTTAAATATATTTTATTATATATATAATTAATTACTTACTCATTTTATTTTAAATTATTTATTATTTTAAAAATTTTATTTTATTTTAAATTATCTATTATTTTATATTATTAATAAAGTATTAATTTTTATTTTTTTAATATTATTCTTATTTATTGTTAAAAATATAATTATTCAGTTTGATGAGGTTGTTGGTTTGAATCAAATCATTATACCATCTTTCAACACTACACTATACATTGAATTTATTAACCCTTCAATCTCCCTCACTCCCGTAGTTGACATCAACTCATCAGCTACCAACGCTAGTCGTCATTATCTCGTAGAAAACTTCAAATTTATATTACTCTCATAAAAAAATTCAATTACTTAATTGAGTGATGAAATGAGATAAGTGAGAGAAAGTGAATAGTGATGAATAGTTATAAAAAGAAATTATAAGAATTGTGTAGATATTGTAATTGTGAGTAGCATTACCCAAATTTTATAAAATTTGAAATATGTAGAAATTGAATTGCTAGTAATTGAATTCTTTACATTTGTAAAATAAACTATTCCGATAATTAATTCTTACAAACGAATTTAAACTCTTTCTTATTTTTTAAATAATAAAATTTTTCATATTGGCTCCGCTCTTGTCTCTTGACTCCTGGATCTAGCTAGTCTCGTCTCCTGAAATCATATTCAATCTTGGTCCCAATTTTTGGACTCGGTCTCGACTCTCAAACTCAATCCTGAATATTAAACTTGAAATTCCACATAAAAGTGAAATATTTAAAATCATTTGATTAGTTACCTAAACAAAACATTTTAGGATAAAGTATTTGAAATTCTCTATAAGATTATTACTTCCTCCCTTGTACCTCATTCAAACTCACAAATTAATTTGAATTCTTAGTTTTTACACTTATTTGTTTAGAATATAATTTAAAGTAGAATTCAATTATATATATATATATATATATATATTAAATGTGGATTTCAAATCTTATAAAAAATGATAGGATTTCACTAATAATTTATTTGGTGAAAAAAGACTTTTCGTCTTATTATTATTCTTTGATGCAACAACAAAATAAAAAATTATTATAAAATTAACAATTTACTTGAATTTTATTACTTTAAAATATAATTCAAATTGTAAAATTCAATTAAATTAAACGAAATTTAAGATTTATTTCAAACACAATAATTAATTAAATAAAATAATTTTGATAAAATTTAATTTCAAACACACCCTCTGATATATGGTACTTCAGGTTTGATTGGTTAGTAATGTAATGATATTTTTATGATCTCATCAATAAACATGTACCATGTACAGCATGACTATGCAATATGCTTTTAATAAAAAAGGACACATTTGGGGGCTTGTTATCCTTGTCGCTTAGTGCACCAAGTATTAGTGAATAGTGATATAAAAGAAGTGATGAGATCAGAAGCAACTTATCTGTTCAGTTGGACCTCAAGAGAAGCGAATGGGACTGCTCATTATCCTTTGGAATTTTTTTTTGTAACTGTTTTGAAATTTGTTTAGGATTTCTTTGAAATTCGCACTTTTCTTTAAAAATTTATATCATGTATTTTTCATTATTAAATTTTTTTTAAAAATAAAATAATTAAATAAAAAATATAATCTCTCTAGTAGAGAGGCAGTAGCTTAGAAGAATCTTAAAAAAAAAACTGTTAAAATGAGTAGAATAAATAAATGAAGTGAAATGAATAATTGCTTTGCTCAAAATTGGTTTTCAAAAACTGAAGGCACGTACTATACTTTTACTGTGCTTATCTCGGCGTGGAGCAAATTAAACCACACCACCGAGGGACGGACCTGCATCACACTCAGGATGGACCTACAAATAATTAATTAGGGGCTATCGCTATACAAGAAAAAAAAAAAATATATATATATATATATATATATATATATATATATATTTGTGTGTGTTGTGTGTGTCACT
>JASKGM010006766.1:0-10706 GCA_034509205.1 Ceratonia siliqua
TACCAAGATTATAAAGCCGCCTGGTACAATACAATGTATTACAGAAACTACAATCATTCTTGGTTCGTTTGGTTTACTCGTGACTGTTCAGATCAATTCCTCAATTGGTTCTTAGAATGGTTTCACACATTCGGACCTGTTAAGCAAATCCTTCCACATATATATATATATATATATAAAATATACTTTGTAATATTATTTTTTAATCTAAAAATATAGTAAGTGAAGTCTTTATGGCACCAATGTGACCACTTTCAAAATAATTAGTTTTTGTTTTTTAAAGTTTCTTTTTGTATTTTAAAGAAATTAGGCTAAGTCTCATAACTTTTTGGCTTTTTTTATTTGTCAAAATTTTATGTTGCTATATCATTTTTTATTCTGTTTTCCTTTAATAAACTTTTAATTATTCATCAAATTTTAAATTATTATCACTAAATAATTTCTTTATTTAATTTGTTGGTTCATCTTTTTTTGCTTAAAGTCCTATTAAATATTTTGACTCTCTCTCTCATACAATTTGGCCCCCCCTTTAAATAATTTATAGATCTGTCCCTGTTTGAGACTCAATCCGTATGGGAATTTTGAATATTTATCATGCTATTTGTTAAAAAAGAACAATAAATTTACTTACATAAGTATACTCCTTAACCTCTTTAGTCCTTATATCTTACCTTTTTCACCTTATTTTTTGCCCCATTTTAGAGTTTGTCCAAGTCGAGTCCAGCCAATCTTTTATAAAGCCCTTAATTTTGTTGGTAAGAAAATATTGCATTCATTGAAAATACAAGCACAAAAAGCATGGAGATTACAAAAGCTATTAACAAGGGACCAAACATAAACCAACAACACAAACTTGAACTTATGAGGAAATATAAAAACTAATCACCTAGAGGCAAAACAACCCTTAATCACTAATCATGCACATTACAAAAAGATCTAAGATTCTTCTAACTAAAAAAAACACTAACAAAGATGTTGTTGATGAAAAACGAAGAGAGGCAACACACCTCCCAACCCTTTCTGAGGGTTAAGAATCCCAATAGACTTCACGTGCTAGCCAACCTGGAAGACAGACTGATGAGATGAAAGGAGACACCCATGGGAACAAACACCAATCTAAACCAAGACACCAGTAAACAATAAAAGATGTAATTGATGCTTTCCTTGCTAAACTTGCATAAATCTCAATGGAAGAAGATACACAGAGAAGACTATGGCGAGTGGAACAAGCGTTTTGAACCAGAGTACACATGACCCAACTCCTTAGAGCAACATAACCTCACCCTTTAACTTCAGAGAAGGCCAAGTTGAAGAAGAGATTGCGAATGGAGAAAAGGCCGAGGGGAATATTAATCAAGATTTAGAAAAGAACGAGAATGAGAACCCCATGGTAGCATGCAACATGCCACAATATGTTCACTAGGTAGTGACCGAGGACACCAATTCAGAAAGCAGCGAGTTCATGAACATGCCACATGAGGAGACATACGAAATAGCCAACTCCAAGCAACAACAGCTGGCCCACATCCCAAATGTGGAAATTCATGCAAATAAAACTAGTGATCACCATAACAGATTAAGGAAGTTAGCCAGACAAATCAATGTGACAAAAGATAGCCAGCTTAATCAAGAAAACCCAGCTTCTATACCTAATTTACTTAAAGGTGATGGAAGAATAACACATAGAAGTTGATGAGATACAAGTAAGGAAAAGAAAGTGTTCAGGACCCCTGGACTTGAACTATGATAAGGTGGAGATAGCTAGCCTCAAATGGTCCCCTAATAATCAATGAGATTACTGATATAAAATCGTCAGGGTTGGAGAACCCCCTAACAATTTGACACCTCAAAAGAGATGGTGAAATCTTATTCCCTCACTGTAGTTTTTTTTCTCTGAAACTAAAAAATGCAGTGACATGATTAAGAGGCTGACTAGACAATATGGCTTTGAGAACACTCATTTGATTGATCCTTAAGGATGTGCAGTGGGTCTGGCACTATGGTGGCACAATGATCTTCAAATTCAAGGGATAGAGGCGGACAATTACTTCATACACTGTAAAGGTACCCAAACACCTATCTATGGTGTTTTCTGGAATTTCATTGGATTATACTTAAGCGCTAATGATTCTATGAGGCAGAATCAACTTTCCCATTTACAGAATTGCACAGAAAATTGCTTAAGCCTAGTTTTGATAAGTGGTGATTTTAATGAGATCCAAAGACAAGAAGAGAAGATGGGAGATGCGCCATTTCATTATCAGTTTGATAAAGGTCTGCCTAAATTTTTACATGATACTAGTATGCAAGGATTTAACATTTTAGGTCCACCATTCACATGGAACAATAGACGAGATGGGACAGCTAACATACAACAAGTGCTTGACCGTTTTGTAGCTACCCCACAATGGTTCACATGTTATCAACAAAGAGTTATTCATTTAGATCCAATCGGGTCAGATAACTCCCCACTTTTGTTGTGTGAACTCCTTCAAGAAGTCAAATCAAAGAAGAAATTTAAGTATCATGCAAGATGGAAGCAATTACCCCAAGTTAAAAAAAATGTGGAAGATGCATGGGATCATATGTGGAGGGCTCTAAATAGTTTCAAGTTTTCACTAAACTCAAGCACTGCAAGCATGACTTAGTGACATAGAGCAAGGGAGAATCCACCAATGCTAGACATTAATTATGAGTCTTCAGTCCCAACTACAAGATGCACTACACTACCATCAATTCAATAGACAATAGGTAACTTCAATTGAAAAGTAAAAATAGTTAGCTAATGCATAGCAAAAAGAGCTATATTGGAAGTAGAAAGCTAGAGTAAGATAGATGAAAAGTGGAGACAAAAACAATTTCTTCTTCCATTCCCAAACAGTCCAGCACAAAGCATGGAATAAAAGTCAAAAAATTAAAAACGGTGATGGACATTGAAAAAAGGGAATAGCTGAGATAGCAGCAGTGGCCATTGATTACTTTCAGCTGCTATTCACATCTTCACAAAATGAAAACATTGATGAAACTTTAAGAAATTTCCTGAGACTAGTAACGAAGAGGATGAACAACTAGCTTCTGCACCCAGTCACTAAAGAGGAGGGAAAAAGAGCCTCATTCTCTATTGATTCTTCTAGTGAATCACTAGGGTATGGTGGCTTTACTAGTCTATTTTTTAAAAATCATTGGGATGTGGTGGGTAATGATATCTTCCATGTTGTGGTATTGCTATTTAGATCCCGAAAACTTCTACATAACATAAATCATACTTCAATTGTGCTTATTTGAAAGACTAACAATGTGCAAGAATGTCCCAAATTAGACCAATAAGCCTTTGCACAGTTGTATACAAAATAATATCCAAAGTACTAGTGCACGAGCTCCAACCATTGATGGAGAAGCTCATCAATCCCAACCAAGGAGCTTTCATGAAACAGAGGCAAATCTCAGACAGTATTATGATCACTCATGAAATCATGCATTTTCTAAAAACAAAGAAGACTGGTAAGAAATGCGAGATGTCCTTTAAACTTTACATAAGTAAGGCCTATGACTTAGTAAAGTGGACATTCTTAAATGCCTTTTTGATGAAAATGGGATTCAAACGGGATTAGGTGGATATTGTCATGCAATGTATTAGTAGTATCACTTACTTTATTAGTGGGAAGCGAGGCCCATAACTACTTCACCCCATTTAGAGGATTACAACAAGGCGATCCTCTATCACCATATCTTTTCTTAATTTGTGCTAAGGGTTTATCTTTCATGCTATGGGAAGCATAACAAGCTAACACACTACCAGGTATTAAAATCTCAAGAAGGTATCCACCATTCTCTCACCTCTTTTTTACAGATGATACAATTATGTTCACAACATCCTCACATGCTCAATGTAATACCATCATCAGCATACTCAACTCATATGAAAGCATCAGCTGGCAAAAAATTAATCTGAATAAATCATCCCTTCTCAACTAATACCACACACAGGTTCGTACCCAACTGGCCAATAAGCCAAATATCGAACATGTGGGGTCTCAGGACAAACATTTGGGCCTACCATCCTGTGTCCACCACTCTAAAAGACAAACCTTCAACCTAGTGCTCCAAAAAGTATCGCAATATATCGCAGGTTGGAAAGGAAAACAACTATCTCAAGCAAGCCGATTGGTTTTATTAAAATATGTTATTAATGCTCTTCCGCTATATATAATGTCTTGCTTTAAATTACCAGTATCTCTTTGCTATTCTATTCTATCATCAAATTGGCAAGAAGATTTGTGTGGTCTCCTAAAGGTGATGATCAGGGTATATGTTGGGTGAAATGGGCAAACATTTGCTATCACAACAAAAAAAGGGTCTTCGTGTTAAGAACCTCTAAATAATGAACTTATCTCTACTGGTAAAACAAGCTTGGAGAATGGCTACAAACCCTAATTCCTCTCTAATCAAATTTTTTAAAGGTAAATACTTTCCCTGCTCATCATTCTTGAAGGCCGGATTAGTTCCTTCTCCACATGGGCATAGCGAAGTAATTTGGAAGAAAGGAAGATATTGCTAAAGGCGTTTGGTGGAAGATTATCAAAAACTCTACCTTGGAAATTTACAACTCCCTATGGCTATCTACATGTCCCCCTTTACTATTGAAGGGGTCTTTCTTCCTTGGCTACAGACCTATCATGTGAACTACCTCTTTTACCAGTCCTTGGGCATAGGGAAACAAAAATAGGTGTGTCTCCCCCACCCCCCAACATTGTCAATGCTATTATGCAATAGGAAATTGAGAACATAGAGGATAAGTTGACTTGGCACTCTCTAAGTCTATTTCATATACTGTTAAGTCAGGATACATCATGGCTTTATAGAAGCTTCACCCAGAATTGTCCCTGAATCTTTGTTCTAATGAAGAATCAATGTGGAAGAGACTATGAAAACTAAAAATACCAGAGAAGATCAAAGTTTTCATATGGAATGTCTGTCATGAAGGGTTATCATCCAAGAAGCAACTTACTAAGCATGGTATTCAAATTGAAAATGTATCTTGCTTGGCTTGTGGTGCAACTGAGGAATGCATCCCACACATCTTGATCTCCTGCCCTTTTGCGACATTTGTATGGTGCTCATCTCCCCTGCAACTGCATGCAACGATCTTGCCCCATGACTCCTTTCTACAGCGTAATGTTGGAAGCTACCAAGCTCTCTTTTTTTGGTTTGTACTTGTGGTGAAATTCCCCTCCTTTCATTTATCAATGAAATTTCTATCTTGGGCAAAAAAAAGTACTTCATAATAGGAAAGACATGAAGAAATTTAAAATAAAAGATTTGAATAAATTTGTTTAGCAGTAATTTAGATCTTTCAGGGATGAAGAATTGAGAATATTAATTTGCGATCATGAATCAAATAACTATATTCAATGAAATTTTTAATCATGTAATGTTGATTGTTTAATTTTTTGTTGCAAGTATTATAAATGTGAGATGCCCTACAACCCTATGACCTTAATGGTATTATCTCTAATTTGTTCTTATGATCTATTCTTTAATTTATTTCATAAGGTGAAATTATCTCTAACTTATTCTTTTTAATCTATTCTTTAGTTCAAGTTCTTTATCATGTTTTAGTAATATGGGATGTTGATAAATGTTTTTAATTAATTTATCATTTATTAGACACTAAAAGTATTTATTATAAAATCAACATCTATTAAAATTTTAAATATTAACTTATATTTAAATTAAATATTTTTATTTATAAAATTTTTAATATTATTTCGTACATGACAAGAATCTACAACTTGTATAATAAAAAGAAAGACAATAGATCCCAACAAGTCAGTGAATATGTATCTTGTAAGAATTTTTTGGGTATATTGTCTATAAAAATTTATAGACTAAGCTAAAAATAGTAAATAATAAAAAGAATAGGTCAAGGAGCCGAACTAAATTAAAAATTGATGTATTAGTCTAGTAAATTTTAAACACGGATTCTTTTATTCAATTCTATTTTTTTTTTTCGAAGTTGATTGAAATCCTACTGAGTCAACTAACCCACAAACACAACTTAAATATATTTCTTTTCTATTGTGATAAAATTGTGTGCCTGCACATATTTCAATTACTCTTTTTTTTTTTCGGTTAAAGATAAGTCATCCTAATAACATCTTAAATCTAAAACCTAATAACTCAAATTGAGTTCAAAAGTGTTGATGAAACCGTAATTCGTAGGAGACAGTTTAGTTACAAATATCTTACATTTTATAACATATTGGAATTATAAGATAGAATAAATTATATTTTAGTGTCTTTAATTATACTATATTTTATAATTATATCTTATGGTATTTTCTTTTTCACCTTGGTTCTCTAAACACCGTTATAAAATTATTTGAAATACAAAAGAATAAAATAAATCTCATGTGGCATTGTTTTAGAACTCAGTATTCTAGGATGTACCTAAATAGAATTATTCCTATAACTAAGTTATTATAATATTTAAGATTTTTATATTTGATATGATAATTAAAATTTATAAAAATAATATAATTGATATTTTATATAAAAATTAACAAAGATAAAAATTGGTATAAGTTTTGTGTTGTATAAGATACCATTACTGTTAAATATGGAAATTATACTCATACATGATGGTAACCCAAGGTTTACCTGTTTAGGTCTAAGTATAGGGATTAATAAATAAATTTGAGTTCAGGAATGAATCTAATACTTTTATATAGGTTTAGGTTTCGATATTATAGTACCTTATCCATGCCCTAACCATTTTTAACTAAAATTATGGCATTTTATGCCTTCTGAAAATTTGGGTCATACTATATTAAACATAAGATCACAATGTACCAAATACATTCAATATCTTAACCCCCAATAAAATTCGCATAGTGAGAGAGGCGAACATGTAATAATGTGCTATTAGTGAAAGTTTCTTACATATATTCACCATGCACCCAAAATAGGTATGAGAAATAAATTAACATTTAAATAAATGGGTGTATCTTGTGATAGAACCATATTTGCATACTCATTCTTTGTGAAATTCCATTAATTCGTTGCATTTATCTTAGATATAAGACAAAAAAATTATAATTAAATTATCACAAATTGAAATTTTAATTTTCTCAATTTCATGCAAATTGAGCCGGACATCACTTCAGCAGCGATAAATAAAAAAATATTTTCCCTTTATCAATATCATAAATTCTCTTACTTTCATTTTCCTTAATTAACTCCCGACTGGTTTTCTTGGTTGCCAAATTGAAGGTTGAAGCAGCAATAAAATGCTGTCACCTCATTTCATTTTCTAGTTTGGCTTTCTGTCAATTTATGTGTAGCTGCCTTCAGAACGGGACCCAGAAGTGAATTTAATGAAGAATTCCTTTTATTTTCCGGTTTTTTATTTTTATGATAAAAGTATTCCCAAACTATATTATATCTCTTTAAAAAATAAAACTGTTATATCTCATTAAAAGAGTGCTTGGGAAATGTTTTGTCTTTAGAAAAGTAGCTTTTTTTCTTAAAGTATATATATATATATATATATTTTGACCTTTTGAGTGTTTAGCAACTGTTTTCAGTCATAAGTATTTTTTTCAAAATAAAATTAAAAATTAATTATTTTTAAAAGTTCATTTTTTTATTTTTTAATTAAAAAAAATTTTGAATAAAAAAATTTTTAATATAAAAAATATCTCTATACTAATGACATTTTTATTCATGTCTATCTTATATATAATTGTTTTTATTTTTTATACTTTTAATAAAATTATAGAAAAAATTTATTTTGAAATTTATATTTATAAATAAAAATAAAAATAACAATTCTTAATAATATTTTATAATTTTAAATTTAATTTTAATAAAAAATTAATTTTTAAAATTTAAACACAATATAAAAATACTTTTACATATTATTTTCAATAATTTTACCTATACAAAAGTGCTTCTATATTTTTACATATAAACATAATAAATCTACTTTTTTTTAGTAAAATCACTTTTACATAACTACATCCAAATATCAAATATCTATTTTTTTAAAAAAATTAACATTTTTATTTGAAGCACTTGCTAAAAAATACAAATTCATCCAAACATAACTAAATCTCTCTTAATCATCTTAAAAACACACCCTCACATTAACTTAAACTCTGTTTGTATAGACTTATTTTAAGAATAACTAACTTTTTATTCAAAAAAAAAAGTCATTCTCATAAAAAATGAAATGTTTATTTTACCTTTTTTTGAAAAAAAAAATAAAAAATAAGAAATTTTTTTAAAGAAAAATTTTTTTTATTTTTTTCTTAAGATGAGAAAAAAAATTTGATTTAAATGCTAAATCCAAATAAGCAAGTCATTAGTATATTTAAAAGAATAAATTCCCTTAGATGTTAACATCAAAGATTAAACCTAAATAATAAAGATAAAAACCATAACGCCTTAGGACTTGTTTGATTATGTTTTTTTTTTTTTTGAAACAGTTGTTAAACAAATTTTAAACACGTTTTTAAAACAAATGAAAACAAAAATATGCGGATTTCAAAAAAAAAATTAAAAAAATTCATTTAACTTTATTTGAAACTTTAAAACTGAAGATATTATTAAAATATATAATTATTATATTATAGAATTAAAATTATACAAATGATTAAATAAGGTTTACTAATTTATTTAAAAAAATTATTATTTCTGTTTTTTATAAAGAAAACACAGAATAGAAAATAAAAAAACAATTTTGAAATATACTTTTTTTATTGTTTTTAAGAAAAAAATTATTTTTAAAAACGGTAATTAAACATGTCTTTAATTTCCTAAATTCTTTGTTTTCTCTCAAAATCGAAGATAATATTTGTCCAGTATTGTGACAATTCTCTATTGATGGAATGCAGTATTTATTTACGATCTATATGCTACCTAATACGGATCAATATTCCTTTTATAATATTGAATTTGAAAACGAAATGGTAGTAGGAGCAGGACCCGGTTGAGTGAATGGAACCGGAAGGGTCCATCCCAAGGTGCATAATTAAAACCCAGTTCGTACTCCTTTGAATCTGTCATATTAAAAAGCGATTTGTTTGAGATCTAATTCTAAAATAACCCTCGTTTACTCTTTGTTTCACGGGAATTCAGGAAATAGGTGTTAATATATTTGCAATGACATCTTCATTGTTGACTGTAGCGCATCCATGACGACTCTCCAAAAGCATAATTGATTAATAATTTCAAAAGCAGATCTTTCACGTTAGGTACATTAGTTGTAAAACTGAGTTATACCAAAAAAAAATATATTTTAAAATTTAGATGATTCACTAATTTAGTTTTTTTTGTAAAACTTTTTTTTATTATTACATACAAGCTCAATGTGTTTGGAATTTTTTTTTACGGAAAGATGGTATTTTAATGTTAGGAGAGAGTATGAATTTAAATTTTTGACATTAAAGTCAATTATTATTTAATGTTAAAAAATATTAAATAAATATTTTTAAACAACGTATTAAAAAAATTTTAAAATTAAATTTAAACATCTATATTAAATCTTTTAATACTTAATATTATAAGAGATATTACTAAATCAAGATGTCATTGTTTAATTGATTAAATTAATATGACAAAATTCCTAATGGAAATATAAGAATTTGAATGAGAGATTATTTTAAAAATAATAAAATATAGAAATGAGAATATTAATTTTTGTTATTAAATTATTTTCATGCTTAAATTTCTTTTAATGAATTAAAAAAATATTTGTTATCCTACAGTCTTAATTATTAATTGGGGTTATAAGGCTATAATCATACACAAAATGTATGGGTTTCGGATGTACAGTATATGTGGCATATTATTATGCACAAGATTTACACACTTTATGTGTAACAATATGATCACCATTATGTATCGTTAGCACTGTCAAAACGGGCTGGCCAGGCTCTCCTCGGGTTACAAGAAAAACTGGCCAGGCCTTTTTTTTGTCGGGCCTCTATTTGAAAGTTCTAACCCAACCCTCCAGGGCTTCAGGGTCTAAACAGACTTAAAAGGGTCTAATAAAAAAAATTTTAAAATATAATAAAATATAAAAATCAACAAACACATATTCTAAATTAATCAAATTGCAATCAACAATATTTGGTGTTTTTGAGTTCTTCCCTTCTCATCATAAAATATAAGAATTTGTAAATAATTAAAATTAAAATATATGGCCTAAACTGGTTATGAATACCTAATGTTGATTTATATGACATAATTATTATATTTAAGAAGTTTTAACAAGTCATAATGGTGCAACATATATATTGGCCCTAATTATTCAATATCGTACTATTTAAATCAAATCACATAATAAAAATTTGAGCTTATAAGTTATAACTAAATAATAGAGTAAATATATATATATATATATTAATTGGGTATTGTCTACATTAATAATGGATCCCTGGATAATATTGTATGTAATCAGCAGTAGAAACGTAATTGTTTAAATAAAAATGGTGTGATTTAGATAAGTTAAGATACTCTAAGTAATTAAATACAATACTATGATAAAAAAAATTTATAAATAATTCATAAAAAATGTATTTAATTTATATGCTAATTATGATAAAAAAATTAATATAAATAGATATAGATATAAATTTAAAGATAAGTTGTTTAATTCATATATTATTTATGATAAAAAATTATTAAAAAAAAATTCGGGT
>JASKGM010006768.1:0-10704 GCA_034509205.1 Ceratonia siliqua
ACAAATAAATTATTCTTATATAATATATATAATATATGCAAGACGATTGAAGTTATCTTCTGAAAATAAATTTTAAAAATTTAAAGTACATGAATTTGCAACTTAATATATGTACAAAAATATATTAGCTCATGTACTAGTTTCATAAAATTATATATTTAAATTTTAGTGAAAAATTATATAGTTTTTAAATCATTTATTTTTTTCCAAACTGTGTTATTTATCTAGTTTGAATACCTATATTGTTTGGTGAGTTACTTATTTTTAAATTTCAAATAAAATAAAAAGAGATGTAAAGAAATAAAGAAAATTCTAATTCAAATAAGAATTGATTAGGACAAAATCAACTTCGATTAAGAATTATTTCTTGAAATAGTTTTGACTAAAAATTGATAAGAACTAATTTTTCATATAATGAGTGATTATAAAACACAACTTTTTTAACTTTTACCTCCCTTACTAAACCTACTTTATTTTTTTAAGTTTTTTAAAAACCCTTTTAACATTTAACAAAGTACTGAAAAAATATCATTTACAAGTATTAATTAAGTGATATCCACTTCTTCTTCTTTTTTTCTTCATTTAATCTATCTATTGTCATGTGACTGAGAACTTGGGTTTTAATTAGATAAGTCATGCTAAGTCTACTTGAAAATTTAGAATTTCTTCTGTGTCTACGATTTATGCTATATCTACTTAAAAGTTTAGAATGTCCTGCGTCTATAGATTCTATCCAAGCCCTGCTCCCTCAATTCCTTAATATTTAAGCTATTCCCGAATGTGTATATATGTTTTAGTTTAATGAATTACAGATCATTGCACCAACTTTGAACAAAATTATCAATAAACTCACTAATCATTTTATTCACTCCAAAATGAAGCAATTTCAAATTGTATAGAAAAAAAGAAAGATTGAAGTTAACAATCATTTCATTTAATCTCACACTAGCTAATGTTAAGAGAAAAAGTAAAAACTCTTCTAAGGGTCCCCATGGAGGAAACCAGTTCTTGGGTTGGGAATATATTTAGCTAGGTTGCTCATGTATTTGCTCAGTTACTTAGGGTTGGTTCAAGTTCTTTATGGCTAGAGGATAAAACCTATATAAGTGCTCCTACTTAAGTTGAGTCCGGTGAACATTGTTTCTAATCTAATTGGATATCATAATAATTTATGGTACATTGTTGAGCCGACAATGAGATCTTATATAATCTGTTGTTCATGTACTGCATTATCTCTTGCAAATAATTTTATACCAGTTGTCCAAATTAACTTCTACAGTTCTACTTAAACTCATATATTATTGTTGATCCAATTTGAAATTTTTTTTTCATCCAATGTAGATGATAGTGAAGAAAAGGAAGAGAAAGAAAATGACATTGATGACAATGTTGGTGAATTTTTTCATAACTTCGACAATGAAAACAATGAAGATGAAGATGGAGATGTAGATGATGACAAAGAAGATCATAAACTTGAAGATGATTAAAAAGACAATGAAGATGAGGATATTGATATTGTTGGTTTTCTTGACAACAGTAATTGACAAGAAGATGCTTAACAAGAACCAGAATGTGGTGTATGTTGAGGAAAATCATATGATTAATAGTTTTGATTAGTCAACAAATGTTCTTCAAGTCAGAAAGAAAAAGATAAAATGCAAAGACACTAGAGTATCAAAGTAATTCTTGAAAGAGCAAGCAACATCGAGTAAGAAATGAGCGAGTAAAGCTACAGTGAAATAAAATAATAAAAAGTGGTGTAGAGCCAAAATGTGAAAAGTGTTAGCTGGATAACAATTTGACATAAAGTAAGCAAGAAGCCATCACCCAAAGTGTTTGCAAAAGTAAAACACTTCTAGAAACCTTTTTGATAAAAATTTAAATGATATAATATTTTATTTAAGTGATGTGACTATCATCTGAATTGTCCAAGAGTACATTTGCAATATTTACATGTAGCATACAAAAAGCCAAGAGAATAACAAAGTGTAAACTTTGCAAAAGGATCATGTGCCGCTTCAAGAACGAAGAATTCAAAATTCAAGACAATAAACGTCTTCTCCAAAAAGTTATCAACATCTACAACTGGCTATGAAGTTTGTTGGAAAATTAATGATGATCTCTAATGGCTACTGAAGAAATGAGCTTCAAGTTCAAGTATAAAAGCTGCACCTACTGGAGATAAAGTGATGAATACATATAGAGCATAGTTGCCTAGTTCCAAAAATATCTTAAGAGCTTTACACTGAGCTTACAACGCGTGAACACGTTATACTCCTTAAGCTACACTTGTATCTTAGACATAGTGAGGAGTTAAAAGCTTACCAAAAGCCTTCAAAACATATCTTGTGTAATGTTTACTAGATTCACCAGAAAAGAAAATCTGGTGTATGATAAGTTACCTAGTGAAATTTGTAAAAGGCCGAATGCTTGAGCCTGTTTAGTGAGTTTAGCCAAGTTCTTAGGAAAAACTTAACAAGACTAGGTTAACTAGGGCTTGGTTGCAAATTTTTGAGAGCTTGTACTTGTATTTTTTATGATTACTCACATAGTAAAATTCCTTTGCTTTGTGCATTGGGAGTGGACATAGGATCTAACATTTGTTAGATCTGAACTACTATATTGATTCTTCCTTGCACTCAACTCTTAATTATATGATAGCTCACAAATACTGCCTTTTTTCTTACGTTGCTCATTATACTAAGTTTGTGTATTTACCTGTTTCAAAGTTGTTTTCAGTTTAAACTTGTATTTGTGCTTATTGATTTAAGGGTTACTTTCAAAATTAAATAAACTTATTGATCACCAAGTATTCATACTAAGTAATCTATATTTCTCTCTAAACGATTTAGAAAAATGAACAACTTGTTCTTCTGGTTTACCAAATAAGAATACCCTTCTACTTGCTAGAAAAAAGTTTTAAGATTTCTAAGCACCCAACTCAACCCTCATTTCTTGGGTGCTCATTACTATTTAAACTAATAATTGGTATCAAAGTTTCGATCTCTATTTTCAGGTGTAACAGCCTAGAGAAAACATATTACTAGCAATATGGTAGAAGGACACTTCATCACCAAATCATCATTCTTCGATCAACAACTATACTTACTGAAAGAATGACTGAGAATCTTCATCCAATCTGTAAACTATCATGTGTGTCGAGTTATTGAGAACGGTCCTTACGAGCCTAGTAAAATAGTATATTGTGTGACTATGCCAAAACTAGAAGAAGAATGGTCTGATCGAGATATTAAGCTGGTGGAAAAAAATGCCAAAGTTATCAATCTTATGTACTGTGCAGAAAATACAGAAAAATCTCTCGATGCAAAATGGCAAAAGAGATGTAGAAAAAGCTTTAAATAAAGTATGAGGAAACTACGGAGGTTTGAGAAACTAAGATCGAAATCTGGTTCATGATTGTGAATTTTTCAAAATGAAAGAAAATGAAAAGATAGAAGAAATGTTCAAATATTGTCTAGCATCATCAATGATTTGGATGCTTTGGGAAAGTCCTACTCCAACAAGGACTTAGTGGGAAAAGTACTTTGAGTGCTTACCAAACCTTGGCAGGCAAAGATATCAACTATTCAAGAAGGAAGAAACTTGAACAAAATGTCCAATGATGAGTTAAGGGGCAATCTAATTGCTTATGAAAACAACTTCATGAGAGATAAAGCACCAAAAAACATTGCTCTTAAGGCTGTTGCTGAAGCTGAAGCAACTTATGAAGGAAATGAAAAAGCCTTTGCCTTCTTTACAAGAAAAATGTAAAATTCTATAAGAAAAACAAGTTCTAGCAAAAGAAAGGACAACCCAAAGGTGATAACTCAAAAGATGAAGTCATTTGCTATGAATGCAAGAATCGGGAACATGTTAAAGCTGATTGTGAAGAACAGACTTCCAATCTTTGTCTTATGGTGAATGATCAACTAGAAGAAGAGGTAACTAATATTAACTCTTCTTATGCATTTGATGAGTTAAAAGAAGCTTTAGAAAATTTAAGAAAAAAGAAAAAGGTATTAGAACAAAGAAATGAAGAACCAGAGGAAGAAAATGAATGTCTCAAGAAAAGAGTAGAAACTTTAGAAAATGACATTGCAAAATTTATGTCCAGTTCAACTAAGCTTAACATTATGCTAAGTTCACTAAGGAATCTTCTTGATAGAACTGGTATAAGATTTTTTCAAAATCACTCAAAAGAAAATTAGAAAAGTTTTCCTCCAAAATTTAAAGGAAAACCAATGAATTACTTATACAAAAATAAAGAAAAGAGAAGTCATGTTACTACTGTGGAAAAATAGGTCATGTTATAAAAAATTGTATCTTGAAAAGAAACTCATAGATAAAGATTAAGCTAGTATGGGTTCCCAAAGGTACCTCGGTACCTAAGGTTGAATACTTTCTTGCAGATGTGCTTGAGCTCAAGATACAAAAAGGAACAATCGTATTTTGACAATAACTGCTCAAGGCATATGACTAATGATGCCACAAAGTTTTGCTTTCTTAAAAGAAAAGAATGAGGAGTAGTGACCTTTGGTGACAACAAAAAGGGTAAATTCATTGGTAAAATTCCTATAAACTCCTCTTCTACGATTGATAATGTTTATCTTGTTGATGGTTTGAAACATAATTTGCTTAACATTAGACATTTGTGTGATAAAGGAGACAAGATTATCCTCAAGGCACCAAAATGCACTGTCATTAACACTCATGTTGATAACATTATTTTCCGAAATGAGGCAAGAAAATGTTAATATTGTTCATGTAGAGAATATCTAATTAAAATCACTTGATTGCCTTGCATCTACTACTGATGAAAAATGGCTATGGCATAAGAAGCTAGATCATGCCAGCATGCATTTGATTTCTAAACTATCTAGAAGAAATCTAGTTGTTAATTTACCAAAACTCAAATTTGAGAAAACTCAAATTTGTGTTGCTTGTCAAAAGAGAAAGCAAATCATAACCTTTTTTAAAAACAAAAATCATATTTCTACAACAAAAAATGTAGATATTTTACATATGGATTTGTTTGGACCTACTAGAACTCAAAGCATGGGTGAAAAAATATATGAATTATTCATTGTTGATGAGTTCTCAAAGTATACTTGAGTTTTCTTCCTGGCTCATAAAGATGAAAGCTTTAACATTTTTGAAAAAAAATGTAAGAAAGTTGAAAATGAAAAAGGATATCTTATCAAAAGTATTAGAAGTGATCATGATCGAGAATTTGAAAATAAATCATTTGAAAATCTCTGCAAGAAACTTGGCATTGATCACAATTTTTCTGCTCCAAGAACTTCTCAGCAAAATAAAGTTGTGGAGAGGAAAAATATAAAATTTCTCTATATGACAAGAACAATGTTATGTAACAATGAGCTTCCTCAAAAATTTTGAATGAACATTGCTTGTTATATCTTGAACAGATGTTTGTTAAGACCTGTTCTAAAGAAAACCCCTTATAAGTTATGGAAATGTAGAAAATCAAACATTAGTTATTTTCACACCTTTAGATGTAAATGTTTCATTCTTAACAATGATAAAGATAACTTAGGAAAGTTTAATGCTAAAACTGATGATAGAATATTTCTTGGATGCTC
This sequence comes from Ceratonia siliqua, assembly GCA_034509205.1. Taxonomy (NCBI): domain Eukaryota; kingdom Viridiplantae; phylum Streptophyta; class Magnoliopsida; order Fabales; family Fabaceae; genus Ceratonia; species Ceratonia siliqua. The sequence goes on from JASKGM010006768.1 coordinate 5,601, forward strand.
CACTTCTAGTAAAGCATTCAGAGTGTATAACAAAAGAACATTAACTTTTGAAGAATCTATACATGTTTTTTATGAAACTAATGCCTCTACTCTAAGCAAGCAATAATCAAGAATTAAAGAAGAAGAAGAAGAAGAAGTAAGTGAACGGATAACTTTCAAGTTGACTAATTTAAATATGGATGAAGAAACTGAATTCCTGTAGGAATCATTAGGAAGAAATAATAATGTTGAATAGCATTTAGAGCAACTAAGGCAATCTTGATGAAGATCAAAATGAACAACAATCAAACCAAGGCAAAACTGATGAAAATCAAAATGAACAAACAGAACCTCATGCAAGAGTACCTAGAGAATGGAGGAGAACTCTAGCATATCCCTCTGAATTTATCATTGGAGATGCAACATAGGGAGTCGAATCAGGGTTTCATAGAGAAGTATGAACCATATGACTTTAATGTCTCAAATAGAGCCTAAAAACATAAAGGAAGCACTAGAAGACGAGGCTTGGATCTTGGTTGTGTAAGAAGAACTAAATTGATTCAAAAGAAACAAAATCTAAACCCTAGTACTCGTACTATACATCAATCAATAATTGGCACAAAATGGGTGTTTAGAAATAAACTTGATGAAGCAAAAATTTATGTCAAGCAAAACCAGCCAAAACTCCAATGGACAGCTGATGTGAGCATCCCAGGAGCATGCGAGAAGCATGGAGATTCTTTGAATATTCCATGTGGTCCAATGACAAGAATGAAAGCAAAGAAGATGAAAGAGTTGTTGCAAGTTTTTGTGCAGCATTTCATTAACTTAGGAATAAGGGAGCATGATAAAGCTTATGGTGGACCTTTGGTGCAGTCAAGTGAGACAACATGTGAAGACAAGGGGCTGGTCAAGTTGGTTAACCTTTTGGAGACTTGTGGGCCGAGTATACAAGCTTCAATATGTAATATTAGAAGCCCATTATGTAAGTAAAAGATCATGTGCCAATCATGTGATATCATTAGTGAGGTGACACTTATGTGTTGGGTGGGCTTATTAATTAGTCACATGTGTTTGGACTTAGCCCAACCTTTATCCTTTTCTCTTAAGAATTAGGTTAACATTTGGGAGGCTATAAAAAAAATCTCTTATAAGCATGTAAAAGGGAGATTTGACATACATTGGGATTTCGGCCATAGTGCTTTTGCAAAAGGAGATTCTTTTCTTCTTTGTGTTACTCTTATCAAGTGTGTGTGCTTGTGGCATATTCTTTTCTTGATTCTACGTGTAATCTTGGTTCTTAATTGCATGGGTCAATTAGGGGTCAAATTGCAAACTTAGTTTGGTTTCTTGATTAGGTTTCTTTATCAATTCGGTGAGGGGTTTAAGTATCGATTGCTTAGCTTCTGCATCAGCAGCTCAACTAAATTAGAAAAAGATGAACAAGATAAATTAGTGGATCAAAAGGTCTATCGAGGTATGATTGGCTCTCTTCTATATGTAACTACAAGTAGACCTGATATTTCATTTAGTATATGCTTATATGCTAGATTTCAAGTCGATCTTAAAGAATCATACTTAAGTGTTGTTAAAATAATTTTTAGGTATATACTTGGTTCTCAAAACTTAAGACTTTGGTATCCTAGAAGTAATTGCTTTGATCTCTATGGATATGCATATGTTGACTTTAGGAGCTGTAGAATAAATAGAAAAAGCACTAGTGGAGCCTGTCAATTCTTAGGTCATTGCTTAATCTCTTGGCATAGTAAGAAACATAAACCTAGTAGATTTTTCTACAGCTAAAGCTGAATATGTTGCAGCTAATAGTTGTTATGCTCAAATACTTTGGATGAAGAAACAACTAGAAGATTATGAATTAAGATTTGAAAAAATTCCAATAAAATGTGATAAAACCGGTGCCATAAATCTCTCCAAAAAACCCCATTTAGCATTCTAGGACTAAGCACATAGAAATTAAGCATCACTTCCTTAGAGATCATATACAAAAAGGGGATATACAAAACTCCTTAGTGAAGATAGGTTTTAAATATCTTAAGAGAAATAATGATGCCTAATCCTCTGTAGAAAAGTCTGGTTGCTCATTTGTGCTTGATCATTGCTTATCATTGACTTTTTTTTTTTAAATGTAAAATTCAAAACTCATTCTCAACCATCATGATTAGTTTTCTCTTGGAAAATGTAACTGTCGCCAATTACCTTTACTGTGCCACATCCATTTTCCCACTCAGAAGCATTGGTTAAATCAATTTAAAATTTCAATCAGAGTCAATTAACATAAGGTGAATTTAAGGCAAAATAAACTCATACACTCTTGCACCTCTTTACCTACCTCTCACTCTCTCTAAAAAATCACCATTGTTCTTCACATACAGAAACCGTCGTTCTTTGAAAATAAACCATTTCCAACCAAAAATCCTACCCATAAAAACCAATGCTTTAACCCTCATTTCCTCGAAAGTGGCTTCATCGTCTAAGGCTAGGGAGAAAAGGAAGATGTATGAAGCCTCTAGGTCGACTTCGAAGAAGATGAAGACTGTGAGTGTCCCTAAGCCAGTGCCTTAAACTAAAGGGAAACAGAAGGAAGGTGATTCTGAATCCCTGTCCATTGAAATGTTGAATGCAAAATTTGAAAGCTTGGCTAATTTAGTAACTGAGCACTACTAGGTACAAAATACTAAGACTATAGATATGCAGTTTGAATTGACTGCGATGAAGCATAATCTCAAGGCTTTTGTTTGGCGTGCAATATACAACAGTCATGCTGTAAAAGATAATTTAATTCTTAAAGGTGTTTCCCATAATAAATCATCCTTGTCCTTGTTGTAGGTCCATAGTTGAAAGTACCCTGCACGTCTTCTCTGAATTTCCACAAGCAGGGTGCACATGGAGTGGTCCTCACCTAATGCTTCGTACCTCCTTACTACCCCACTCCTCACTTAAAGATTGGTGGAAGGCTCTTGGTCCCCTCAATGCTGCAACTCATGGTATAGACGGGTTTCTTGAATAGGCTGTCTTTATATTATGGTACGCAAGAAATCATCTCACCTTTAACAACTCTCGATGGTCCTCACTTCAGAAAAGTCGCTGCTCAGAAGCTGGAGTTTTGGTCTGAGTGTTTGATGGATGTGATCTTTTGATACATTTCATTACCTGGCTGTCTTGCTACTTTGGGGAATGCCCTCTTTTCGTTATCAACGAAAATTGACTTTTCTATGGTAAAAAACGAAAAAGAAAAACAAAGTGACAGCTAGATATGTGAATACGATGCACATTTAAAACTAAGCATAAGAAGTCAAATATTTTTAATTAATTTAATCATAATTTCTCTTTTTATGTAGTCGAATTATCAACTTGGAAATTTGGAATTGAGCAAGCTTCACAATCACCCAACCCCTATCAGAACGGACTATGTTTGTGGATATAACTGGTGGGATAAAGAAAGGCGCAGTCTATGGCTTGGGATAATTCGAAAAGATGGCTTTGGATAAATAACACAGGAGATGAGCAATTTAGACTAGAGACATCTAATCTACAATCTTCTAATCCAAGCGACTTTGACTTCAATTTTGATCGTCAACAGTATTTAGGTCTAGGAACGTTAAATTTTCAATTAAATGATCAATATAACGAGGATCAAGATAAATTTTCAGATGCTTACTCTCTTCTATTCCTTTCTTTTTTTTCATATACGTAATATCATTTGTTATCATTTGCTGTTTTTTTCCAGACGCTTAAACTCTTAGTGCGTATGTATTTTATTTTAATTAGTTTAAATTGCCCGCATAATTTTCTTATTTTAATTAGTTTATATACATAATTTTCTATTTTAAATTTTTTTTTATTTTAAGCATTTGTTTTTATTTTTTTTAACATGCATTATTTTCCCAATCGATTATTCAAAAATTTATATATATATATATATATATATATATATATATATATATATTCAATTTCATCTGCCGAACAAAAAAGTTTTGAAAAAAATTTGGTTACGTCTTCCTAGCAAAACAGAACTCAGTATTAAATATATTTTTATTCTTAGTTTCATTTTTGATCGAACAATTATTTTTCAACGAGCAATTTTCTGACCATTTTGCGGTCAAAAATATTCATGAAAACAGTCATAAAACGGTAAAAAATGCCAGGCTCTTTTGTAGTGGTACTAACTTTTAACCTTGAACTTGAACTTCTTTACTTCCATGTGAGCTCTAGCTTTAGAACTCCCACTGACTTAACCATCATCGCCCATAATATGCTTAATTTTTATATAATTTTATATCATATTTTCACTTTTAATTTTATGTTAGTTTTATTTAATCCTCTTAATTTTTTAGATTTATTTATTTATTTAGTTTATTCAGTGTTTAGGAGTAAATAAATAAAAGAAACTATAGCAAGGAGACTTTCCCAAAGAAAATAGGAAAATTTAATCCTCGTTGGAAGAGGAAACCCACAAAAGGAAGGAAACAAAGGGAAAATCCTGTTCTAAAGAGGAAGAGGAAACTAGAAATATTGGGTTATAAATAGAGTTGCTACAACCTACCAAAGAACACACTAGATTAAGAGAGAGAAGAAGATACCAAGTTAGAGAGAGGGGAGCGTTCGGAGAGCATTCTCACTGTTCCTTTTTATTCCATTTATCTTATCTTTGTATAATTTTTCTGCAGCAATTCCAGTATTAGAGTGATATGTTTTAATTTTATTATGAACTAATTTTCCTTGCTAAGAATACGATGTAGCCTCTCTATGAAGATTTCATTTTTTATTTCTATGTGATCAGGATTTTATTGTTCAACTTGAGTATACATTACTGAGTTTAATGCTTTTAATTATCTAGCCAAAAATTAAATGATTTGTTGTGCATGTTGATTTGAAAGATGATGCATGTAAAATAGCTTCTTGTGATGTATGCCATGAATAGCACGAATGACATGAATGTGCCAATGTGATTTACGCGGCTGTTGTAATGACCACTTATGTAATTTCCTCAACAATAATTTTATTGGGAAATTTCACCCCAAAAAATAAATAAATAAATAAATAAATATTTCTTGATGAACCAAATAGAAATGTTTCTTGCCTCTATACTTTGTAGTGTGGTGAT
>JASKGM010006769.1:0-10704 GCA_034509205.1 Ceratonia siliqua
AACATATTATATATATATATATATATATATATATATATATATATATATATATATCTCTCTCTCTCTCTCTCTCTCTCTCTAAAAGTATATAATAAACAATCCCTCTATAGGACTCAAGAGATCAAGGCTCTAATACCAAGTGGGAGTAGGATCGATATAATAAATAAAAGAGATAATTGTAAAATCACCAAGAGAAAAGTTGAAGAAATATACAAAGTATTGTATTGAAACAAAGTATTGTAATACATAAGAGTAATTACAATAATGTAAAAACACTTACAAAATATTGTAGATAAAAGTGTTGCAAGAAGGCAAGAAAGCTCGAAAGATTACAAGTGTTTAAAACTTAAAATCTAAAGGATCTCTGAATGCTAAGAAGCTGATGCATTCCTTGTGTGGTCTGAGGGCCTTTTATAGGCAAAGAGGAGTGGACTTCATTCGAATCCGTTGTGGATTTTAAACCATTCTGAATCTGAGTACTGTTTGATACAGTAATATTGTCTGGTAGTGTACATGCTTTTATTGTTTCATAAAGCATTTTTGTCTTGTAGTCTTTTGGTCAGAAGCTTTTGTCTTGTCAGGAATCTTACTTTGTCGCCTAGTCAAACTGTGAGAGATTCGCTAGGTGAGCTGGATCTAGGTCTATGCCAAAACAGTCATCCTCTGATGTGGCATCGTCTTGTTCGTCTTCTCCAATAGAGGTTGCTGTATCGGAGAGAGCCTTTAATTTCTAAGAGAATTCTTTATCAGATTTAACTGCTGTAAGGCTAGCTATGATCTGCGATCTATTAGTCAAAAATTGGCTTTGCGAGGATTGCTCTATTGACATTTGTGAACTATTGGACAACCATTTTTTAGTGGCATCCATGTCGATGAGCTTGAGATTAAACTCAGTCCACCATTTAATATTGATGTTTCTGCCTACTTAAGGTTAAGGGAAAGGCAATTTGTTGAAAAAAGTGTATTGCCAGATCATGATCCAGGAAACTCTAAAACTTTTAACAAAGTGGAATAACATGTGTCCTTCTGGATATTTGGTTTTAGTTTTAAAGAATCGGTAAAATTCAAGGGCCTGTGGAGGCATAATGTATGTGGTTGGTCCAAAGGGGTAAAACCATTCAAAAAACCATTGTGGATAGGAAGTAATTCCTTCTGCAATCCAGATGAACCAATAATGGGTTGCCGGTCTAACAAAGAGAGTGTTAAACCACACGTTTTGATAGTCTTGGTAGTTAAAACCTTGGGGTTTAAATTTTCTGGTAAAACTGGTATAAGTATGGGGTCCTATTACCCATTGAGAAGGAGATAAGATTTGGTTAATTTTTAGTTTTGAATATGTAATTCGGTTAGGATTTTTTTCATCGTAATGATGGGTTATTGTGACTGAATCAGTGTCTACAAGGATGAACTCATAGAACTGTCTTGTTTTGTCTAGGTGGTCGGGCATGTAATGCCAGTCTGGTGAAGGGAATACTCTTGGAACAATTTCTTGTACAAAGGTATTTTGATGTGTCTTGTGTTCAGGTTCCACACAGAAAAGTGGAAGGTTAAGGTTTTTTCTGTAGTAGTCTCCTATTCCTTTAGAGAATTGAGAGGTGGCTGGTTTGGTCTGGGAAGGAGAGGCCTGGGTTGGTTTCTCCAATGCTTGTTCATAAGTCAGCGGAGTGAATTGGTTTTGTAGTCAGGTGTTTATAGTAAGTCTAGTTGGAGGCCATAAGCCTGAGGGTATAGTAGCTGGGGCTACTGGTGTCTTTGGTATAAACGATTCACTGTATGTGTCTCTTGTAACCTGTTTACCTTTACCTTTGCCTTTACCTTTTGAGGTCGATGACATATTGTACCTGTCTACCCTGCAGGAATTCTCGTGTAAGAAAATCTGGTAGAGCATTCTATTCTCCTTTGATATGTTGTATATCAAAATCAAAACAAGATAATATAGATTGCCACCTGGCAAAGATGTGTTTTGAAATAAGATTTTGAACATCTTTTTGTAAAACTGATTTGGCTGTTTTGCAGTCCGTTTTGAGTAAAAACTTATTGTAAAACAAATCATCTTGAAATTTTGTAATACATAATACTATGGATAAAATCTCTTTTTTAATAGTAGAATATTTCTGCTGAAACTCTGTCCATGTTCCTGAATAAAAGCGAACAATTTGTTCTTTAGTAGACTCGGGGAATACCCGTTTAAGGACTCCACCATAACCTAAATCTGAAGCATCGGTTTCGATGATCATATTGGCTTTAGGGTCAGGTAAACCTAAACAGGGTAAAGCTTTGACTTTACTCTTAAGGTCTTTGACTATATTGGTCATTTCTACATTCCATGCTAGCAGACTTTTTTTAAGTCTGTCAAACAAGGGTTTACAGGTTGTTCTAAGGTATGGTATAAAATTAGCTACATAATTCAAACATCATAAGAATCTTTGTAACTAAGTTTTGTCTTTAATTTCATTCGTGAATTTATCCACAAATTCTATTGTTCGGCTTATAGGGGTGATTGTTCCTTGATAGATTTCAAATCGTAAAAACCTGACTTTGTCTGGAATAGTTTCATCTTTTTGGCTGAAACTACAAGTCCGTTATCCTTAACAATTGTCTAAAATTGATTAAGGTGTTTGAAATGTTAATATATTGAATCAGAGAATATACTATGGTAAATTTGGTATAACGATTAAAAATATAGTTCATGCTATTTTGGTATTATGAGGGAGCATTCTTAAGGCCGAAGGGTAGAACATTTCATTCGTAATGCCCAAAGGGAACTGACGTGACCATGTTTACTTAGTCTGTCAACTACAACCACTATGTGGTTTTGCCAAATAAAGGTGACAACCCTTCTATGAAATCCATTCATATATTATGTTGAATACCTTGTGGAATAAGTAAGAGTTGCAACAATCCTAGTGATTTCATAGTTTCATATTTGCAACATAGGCACATATGCTAAATATGTATAAACATTGTTATATTCTTCTTTAGCTTTTTTTTTTCAATAGGATAGAGCCTTTGTTATTGAACATTAAAAGACTAACAGCTAAGTTGGTATAGATGAGTTGACTGCTTTGACCAAATATTGATGGGAGTTTATCCATGTTGTTTGCTACTTCCAAGAGTTGATTGTCTTAATTTTTGGTTTTGTATTTTTATGGTATTGTCTTCTATAGTATCTAAGTTGACCAATAATTAGGCAGGCTTTGGATTGAATGGATATTGTTGCTGGTTTTGCCTTAAACTATAGTATATTGCACTTAATAATGATGATAACGTGAAGGTATTTTTTGGCGAGGAGTAAGTATAAGTTACCGTATTGCTGATTAAGTATAAGGTTACTATGAAGTGGCCTATCATAGCTCAATTTATTGGGTTTGGTATATGAGATTTGGGATGGAGTGTAAGCAATTTTGTGCTCAGAGATAAGGCTAGATCTTACCTATATCATCGTGGTTGTTGCCTCTAAGGCAGAAACTTTGTGTTTTGTTGATTATGCAACAACTGATGCTCTGAATATGTTGTAGAAAGAAAGTTTAGTATCTAATTTAAGGAACAAAGTAATCATAGTATCAAATTGGTTATTCTATTAGTATTAGGCCATTTTATACTTGTATTATGCCTCGTCTATCTATATTGTTTATGTGACTAAAGTCTTAAGCTTTTAGAAAAGTTGGTTTTCCCACCTGTGCTTTACTTTTCGGTTCACTGTAAATTCATTATGTTTTCACTTTAGTGAAAATTTAGTCAGAGGGGTTATTATATAGTATATTTTCCTAGTTATAGGTGATACTATAGTGCACAAAATTTGCTAATATCTTACGGATTCTACCTTTGTACTATCAAGTGTCAACTCTACTTGCCAATAGTAGTCTTGCAGGTTTGTCATGATGATTTAGGGAATTTGAAGTGTCAAAATTTGTACGCGATAGAGTTAGAGAAATTTTGATAACAACGTAAAAAAAATGTAGTTATGGTTTTTCAACATCATGCATGGGTGGAATTACTTACAGATCTATGCCAAGATTATGAATTTACAGATGTGGAATCAGTTATTTTGTCTCAATGGTTATATATATTCAGACATGTAGTCCACCTGGTTCTAATCTTATTAGGTTTAGACAGTTAATAGAATTTTTTTTATTAAAGGGTATCTTTAGTTAGACTTCTTTTGACTATATCATAGGTTTTGATCAAATCTAAAATAACTTGATATTATGGGTTGCAAAAAAAAAACATTTATACAAATAAGGGGTTGGAATCTCTTGTGCAAATTAGCGGGTTGGTGAAATCATTAACCTTTTTATTTGATAGGGTTGTATAAATATTTCTAGTCTTTAGGAAACTTATACTGAAGAGTAAGGATATTTAAAATATGTTACAATCTTTTTAATATTAGTATCAAAACAATAGAATTACCCTACGATATTCAATAGTAGACAGTGGAAGCAAGTGTCTACACATTGCAAGGTAGAACCAACTGCAACAACTCAAGAGCATCCACAATATACCTAAGTTAAAATGAAACACTTAGCTGACATGTATACAAAGGAGGAGGAATTCCAAGGGAGGAGCTGGGTTTGGCATAAATCACTTCAATGTGAATTATAATCATTGTATCATAGTTGTTTCACAAAAAGAATTGTTGAATTATTGGCGCTTTAATAGTGATTGGCAAGCTCAGTGTGTTGCTTATAGGATTAAAAGTGCCCTCTACAAAAAAATTTTTTTGGTCTCTTACCACAATCTGGACATTACCCTTAAGAGTCCAAGTATAAATTATAATACTCTGCCTGTCAAAACCATTGAAAAGAGCTGCAGTGGCTACAGCATCTGGAGTCGAAGCTGGTGGTAAATCAGGACATGGAAAGGAACCATCCACATAGCCATATAGGTTATAGCCTAACAAAAGAAACTCAAACTGAGTATACTAGGAAGGATAATTTGTAAGGGTAAGTCCGGCTGTGATTTGTTGGGTTGCATTGATAACTATAAGAATGCTATCGGTGGAGGATAAAGTAGTCATGGCGGAAGGAATAAGATCAAAACTCATGAGAGCATAGAGGCTCTGATACCATAAAGAGAAACTTTATACTTTAAAAATATGAAGCTATGTTATTTCCATTTACAGAGAATAAATATATACAAAGGAATAAAAGTAATCAAGCCATGATATAAGCTATCCTATTAAACTATTTTAACATAAACTATCAATGAGAAGATTGGTATAGCTATATAGAATATAAACAGAAACAAGGACAGCTGTTATGAAGAAGGTGGAGCAATCTTCTGCCGATTGGTAGGTATCCTGATACAAAGGTCACTGTGCATTTCACTACATCTATCCTCGACCTTTCTTAATCTATAGTACAGTATTTAAATGTTATAACAAACAAGAATAAAATAAGAGCTTATCATATTGATAACTTAGTTATTATTGGGAAAACCAAAAATAAAGTAAGGTAATGCAATCTGGTACAAAGAAAACTAACCTTTTGGCCACTGAGTAAGAATACTTTCTTTCAAGGTTGCAATATTAGTAGTGAAAGTTAGGAAAATACCAAGAAGGGGGGGGGAATTGGTCTTTTAAAAATTTTTTGTTACTTAATACCAAATTGATATTCCTTATATATATATAGGTGAGTATGAGTTAAAAATGATGAAAGAAAGAAGTTTTAAAAGAATATTTCTTAGACTATTTTAGTGGACTAAAAGTTCTTTTAGTCACTTGAAAGTACTTTTAGGTACCTAAAAGTATTTTTAAGATTTAGGAACCAGAAACTTCTTTTAGTCACCTAAAAACAGCTTTAGTGACCTACTGAAAGACTTTCAGATTTAAAACTAAGTTTCAAAAATTAAAACCAATAAAGAGAAAAGGGGAAGAAAATCAACAAATGAGGTTTATACTGGTTTAACACATATTGTGTGAGCCTACGTCTGGTCCCCTTGACTCCCAATGAATTTTTTCTCACTAATCTCAAAATATATTACAACCTAGTTTTCCTTGATTACTAGCAACTGGTTGTCCTTGTTCACCACAAACAAGTTAGTTTTCCTAAACGCTCACCAATAACGTTAATAGTGGTTTCACTCCAAACCATAAAAATACAACTTAGAAAGAATAAAATGAAGTGATACTCTCAAAAAAGAGCAAATACATCGAATAATCACACTTTGATTTTCTAAAAGAATATATCTCAAAATAATAAAGAAAAATCAAATGAATGAAGAACACTTTGTTTTAAGCATCTCACTCTCAGAAGATTTAAAGATGAAGCACAGTGAGAGAGATGAGAGCTTCACCATACCAATTTCTCTTTTGGTTCTTCAATATTTCTCCAATGCTTCAAATCTTCTATTTATCAACGTCTTCTTTGTTTTACTCGTTGGGAAGCTGATACACTTTACCATATATTAGGGGATTTGCACAACTAATCTTGGTAGGCTTCAGGTCTTCTTTTTTGTGTATCTTTTTTTATGACAAATGAGCACTTTTCTTGTGTAGATGAGATATTTCCATTTTCATGTAGCTTCTTCATCTTCAACCTTGTAGACTGACTTTGCTCCTTCAGCAGAAAGCTTCTTTGACTCTCTTCTTTGTCTGATGATTCGTTCGCTAGTGAGGGATCTCACTTTAATTTAAATTACTTTTGTTTACTCTAAGTAATGGCATAGTGTAAGTGGCTTTGAGAAAATGAAGAAGTCTTCTCCAACAAGCTTTGTTCACCTTTACATTTAATGTTTTGTCATTTTCTCCGTCAATGTCTTTCACTTCTCTTTAACGTTGTCAAAGATACAGTAAATGCTTTGACTCTTTCTTTACTCCATTGCCTCTCTCTTCATTTAATGCATTGCCTCTTTCTTCACTTAATGCATTGCATCTCTTTTCACGTGACTACTTCATTCTATCTTTATATTATTTTTGTTTTTGCTTCAGATGGTTGCATTTTGACCCATGTGATATGAAAAATAGTAGGGCTACTACTTTGACTTTTCAATGTAAATTCCATCTCATCTCATGTTTCAATCCAGCGTGACATGCTGTCTTATGGTTTCTCTTCTTTGAGTTTTAGCATGGCTTTTGTTTATTATTTATGGGTGTGGCTATCCTACACCCACACCCAAAATTTTGTTTTTTTTTTTTATTTTGTTTTATTTTGTTTTTTCTTAATTTTTTTAGTTTTTAAAATTAATTAATTGTTTTTTATATAATATCTTTTTTTAGAAAATTTTTGAAATATTTTTTTGTATTCTTTGTACTATTCATCCATAACATTTTTTACTATTCATTTGTAAGTCAAAAATTCTAAAAAAATAAATAAAAACATCTCAAAAAATTCTCAAAAAAATACATGATATAAAAAATAATTAATTAATTTTAAAAAATACAAAAATTTAAAAAAACATCAAAAAAATAAAATAAAAAATATTCATTATGGGAGTGTTCCCCATTATTTATATTTCCCATGGTTAGTTTCCAGCATGACCTTTAATTCCAACGTGTACAAATATTTGAATTTGGGACTTAGAAACTTGTCCATTTGACCTTTCTTTGACTTTTCAGCATTGCATGCATTTGTAGCAACCCATCACGTGTGGTATTCTTTCTAATTTCATTATACTTTTCTTTGCCCGTTCCTTTAGTTGGTATTTCTTGTTAGATTTCAATTCTTCCACACAAGCTTGGCTTTAACTTGACTAATTTTCAATATGTGTACTACGTCAGCATCTTTTTGTCCTTATCAACATTTTCTTAAGTCCTTTGAGTTTTCTACAATATGCCAAATAAAAAAGTGAGATAAGTGTAGGGCATTACATGTATTCTTTTCTTTTTATGAATTTTCTACACAATGTTTTATGAAAAATTAATTTGGTGTAGCATAAAACATAGTTTGTATTTTTGTAAATTTGTGAGGCATCATTTAAAGCACTTTAATTAAAGTTGTGAAACCTTGGAGCTAATAAGTAGCATGAGGAAATCTTTTGGGGCCAATATCCAAACCATCAGTCAACCTAAACTTGAAAGTCTATTATGCCATAGCAAAGAAATCATTATCATAATGTGACTTCAATAACCATCTGGTGAAATGCATTACGAAGATTACATGTTATCAAAACAAATTAAGGATCATTATTAAATTAATGATATCTTACAGTATTATCTAAAACATCAATTCTCTAGATTTGTTAACCAATCTTTAATAGCATGTATTTATCTGTTATCTTTGCAATTATGCTCAAATATAAATCATATGGCACATACCATTAAACGCGCAAAGATGCTATTTTGAATATGAACGAGGTAGTCCTAAGGATAACATACCCCTCTTTCCCTTTTCCATCTAAACATGCCCACTTGTAACATTACATGCACACCAACTTTTATTATGAGATAGACTATTCCAGATTACCCCCACAACAACATCAACAATTAGAGGAAATGCAACATGCAGGTACGAGACAATTAGTCAAAGTTGGTAAAAGATTCAAATGAAGGAGAAAGTAAAACTATTGAGTCAGAAAAAGATCATAAGTGAGTCAAAATCCAACCCAAAATGTAACCATATGCAAATTCCTGTTCAAATTCAAGGGATATCAAAACTCCAAAGTCATAACTTGACAATTAAAAACTCAAACTGAATTAATCAACAAATGCCTCCAAAATCATTATTAATCAACCAAAATTTTGGAGCTGCTTCAGGTGGATTTGGAGCATTTAGAAGCCAAGGAAATGGTAGTTTTGCTGCTTTTGGTACTGGAGGAACTTGTAAACCTCCTGAGCTCTTTACTAAGATGAGAAAGTAGTTATACATGCTACATTAAATAGCTGTTCCATAAAGTGGTACAATTTCTATATGGAATAATTTTTTCTAGACCACCAGAAATACCTTTTTCATGTAATAAATATTTTTGGTAGTTATTTTATCCATGTGTTTTGCATTTTGTATTTTGACGGAATACATGGCTGATGAGATTACTGGTTTCACATCATAAGGTATTAATATCCAACCTATGTGAAAAGCAGGGTTATTCATTATTTGATAAGAAAATATAAACTCATAATGGTAAATTATCCTGTCAAATAAGTAAGACCTCAATACTTTATGGTACTAAAGAATTTTTCTTATTGAATATGCTAGTTAGATTAGTTAGTAAAGTCTTTAGCGATAGGAATAAGGATTGAATTCAGATCTCTGAGACAAAAAAATTTATTATTTAATATTAAATCTTTAAATGTCTAAATTCTTTCTAATCATTATCTTTTACTTTTTTTTTAAAAAAAAAAGGGTACCTGCTGTAACTAATCTAAGAACTCCTAGGGAGTGGAAAAGTGATGCAAACTATCCCATGGACTTCATTATTGGCAACCTAAATGAAGGACAAAGAACAAGATCATCCTACAAGCTTGACAACAATTCAACATTCATATCCCAACTTGAACCAAAAGACATTGAAGAAGCTCTAAAAGATGAATGATGGATACTTGCAATGCAAGAAGAGTTAAATAAATTCAAAAGGAATGAGTGAAACAAACCGAACAAGGAACATTCATTAACCAAGAGAAGTACACCAAGGAACTCATCAAGAGGTTTGGAATGGATAAGGCTAAGCCCACGGGTACACCCATGAGTCCTTCCACAAACATTGATAAAGATGAAAATGATAAGGCTATTGATGAGAAGAAATTTAGAGGTGTGATTGGACCCTTGTTATACTTAACAGCCAGTAGGCCGGATATATTGTTTAGTATATGTAAGTATACTGGATTCCAAGCCCAACCAAAAGAATATCACCTAGTAGCTATTAAATTTTTTTTTAAATATCTCAATGGAACTCAAAGTTTTGGCTTTTGGTATCCTAAAGGAAGAGATTGTTGGGTTTGAATTCCTAAAGGAATTATACCCCACCGATGAAGACTTTCAAGAAGTTTGGGAGGAGTGTATCAAGAGACAACCTGCTGGTGAATTTCATATTATAGAAGATTATCTATTTCATGGCAATCAATTATGCATTTCTAGAACTTCTCTTTAGGAGAAGCTTATGACTGAGTTGCATGTTGGGGGACTTAGTGGCCACTTAAGCCAAGACAAGACTATTGTTTCTCTTGAAGAATGATATTATTGGCCATAACTCAAGAAAGATGTGGGGAATTTCATCAAGTGGTGTTATGTTTGTCAAACTTCGAAGGGACAGGTTCAAAATACAGGATTGTACACCCCATTACCTATTCCCAATAATTAACAACCTCTCTATGGACTTTGTGTTGGGATTGCCTTGAACCCAAGGATGTATGGATTTGGTGTTTGTTGTAGTGGACCACTTTTGAAGATGGCTCACTTTATTCTATGCAGGAAGAATGCATATGCTTCTCATGTAGCCAAGTTATTCTTTAGAGAAGTTGTGCATTTACATGGGGTTCCTAAAACCATTACTCCTGATAAAGATGCAAAATTCCTAAGTCACTTTTGGATTACCCTTTGGAAGATGTTTGGCACTTCTTTGAAATACAGTAGCATAGCCCATCCTCAGACTAACGATTAAACTAATGTTGCGTTTGGTATAGGGAAAATTTTTTTCTCCCAGGAAACATGATTCCTGGGAGTCATGGTTCCTAGGAACCTTGTTCCCAGGAATATAAAAATTGTGTTTGGTTGGTCTTGTAGATTCCTGAGAATGATAGATATTTTCATGTTTGGTTCAGAAGCTATTTTC
>JASKGM010006771.1:0-10703 GCA_034509205.1 Ceratonia siliqua
ATACTTGCCAAATATATTATAATATTAATATATGCTATATAATATACTTGTTTTAAATATATGCTTATATATAATATATTTATTTTAAATTTTGTTTCTTTCTACATTTATATTAAATGACTAAAATATATATAATAAGTAATTTTATTTATTTTGTTTACATTTTCATAATATTGTTATTATTATTAATTTTTACACATTTATTTAAATACATAAATGGATGTTAATTTTGATATCATATTATCATACTAAATTTGTGTATAGAAATGATTTTCTTCTGATATTTTATTTTATATTTTGCATATTTAAATAAATTTTTTTATTATGTTCATAATATTAATTTTCTCTTCTTTAAATAAAGGTATTTTAAGAATCCATTTTCATGTATTATAATGATTAGTAAAATATTTTAGTTTCTCAAAAAAATAGTACACTTATTTTCATTATTTGTCTAATATAAAAACTTGCACAAATAAAAAAATAAACATGGAAATTACTAAGAATTTAATTGGCATAAAAATTTTAATGTTACAGATAAAATAATATGTAATTTGCATTAAGTTTTATGTATACCAAATGTTGTCAAAATTTTTTTGAATGATAATATAATTATTTAATATTATGTTATCTATTTTTATATACCTATACATTATTATTATGTTAAAATTCTTTAAAATTAAAAAAAATTATTATTTAAAATTGTTCGAAACGTTTCTTTAAGAATAATTCGTTTTCACAAAATTTTCAAAATATTACAAAACGTTTCTATTTTTAGAGTGACCGAAATTATACCTCGAAACGAAATTGTGTTCCTTGATCATAATATGCAAGAAGCATTCATTTTGCTTATAGTCTAGGGTAAGGAAATACACTCACCAATTAAAGATTTGGTCACCAACTAAACTAAATTGTTCTTGACACTTGTAGATCTCCTAGAGGCCAAATATGTTAGGGAAATTTCCTTGTGATTTTCTCCAATTCTTCATCACCATTTTAAGAGCCACAAAATGCTTAAAATCAAAACTTTGAGCTCTATCACATAAATTAAATTGAAGAACCCCAAGGAAACATAAATCAGGGGTTTAATACTCTTTCAAGTAAATTTAGAACCCTAAATCAGAAATTTAGATTTACAGGACTTCGAAAACATTATCTATGGCAGATTTTTAGAACCCCTAACACAGAAGTTTAGTCTACTAGGTACCCTCTTTGTTTTCTTACAATTCCAGTAGTTTGTACCTCGATTCCAGCAGATGAAACTTGCTCTGCTGTATTCTTTTGTTGTTGGTTAAGGAAACTCTCGACTTTCTCATCCTAAGGCATTTCGAGCAGAAGAGAATGGAGAAGGAGTTCTGTTTTCCTTGGCGTACCCTCACTATTCCGCTGCTATAGCTAGCTTCAAAAGGAAGATAATCAACAATAAGGGCTACTTGTACAATCAGACAATGGAATGGTATTCTACAGTTCTAACCGAGAGAAAAGTTTTGGAGAGGTCGGGAGAGAGCTGGAACGTTGGCTGAGTGCTGCTGATATTTTTAGCCGATGGTCCTGATATTAGTTGCCTTTGAATTTTCTGAAAGATCACGGGTGATTTTACGAGAAAATATCATCTGAGTATCTTAAAAAATTCTGAACGTTTGACTGGTAAAATGCCCAAGTTAATTTTATAAAAATTTGAACCTTTTGATCTCCCATTTCATTTGAAATTTGAGAGTATTAGGATTATTTTATTTTATTTCTACATAATTTCTTTTCCAAAATTATTACTAAATCTAATATTCTCATTTTCTTATTTATCAGTATACTATAAAAATTTTATAAAAATAAAGAATGAAATAAGAAATATTAATTCTTAAGTTAACATAATTTGAAATAAATGAAATTTAAAAAAAAAATTAATCAAAGAACCTTTTAGGTAACATTACACTCATCCTTTTGCTCGCCCCTTTCTCCCAGAGTTCCTCAGCAATCACTGTTTCTGGTCATCTCGCATTGTTTGTTCATCGTTGCGTTCGAATCCTTGAACTCCCAAGTAATATCTGCAACCGTTTGACAGATAAGCTAGGGAAGAGAGTAAAGATAAATTAGGAATAGGGATAAAGGTTAGATTAGATAAGATACAAGATAAACACTAAAATAATAAAATAATAACATAATATAACAATCACAACAATTATAAAAGGAAGTAAAACCAATGTAACATTAATTGGACCAAATATTTTAACTAGCCCAAAATCGACCTGTTTATAAAATGAGCTTACAAAAAAAGTTTTAATTAGTTTTAGGCTAAACTTATTTAGGTTGGATGCTTTACTGAGCTCATGATTAAGAGTGTATTTGAATGAATTTGTATTTTTTAGTATGTACTTTAAGTAGAAGTAATTTAAAAAAAAACAACTATTTGATTTTTAAATATAACTATGTAAAAGTAATTTTATTAAAAAAAATAAATGTGTTGTGTTTCGATGTAAAAATATAAAATTATTTATATTTATAAAATTATTAAAAATGATATATAAAATTTTTTTATGTACTGTGTTTAAATAAAAAAACATATATTACAAATTTTGAAATAATTTTATTTAAATTAAATTAAGATTTTAATATATTATTTAATTTTTATTAAATTTTATGAGGAAGCTGGTTGATGGAGGAGGAGATGGGTAATGTCATGATTTGCTACTATTCGTGCTTGTAATGAGGATTATTGGGGATGAGAATTGTTGAATTTGTCCACGAATAATAATGTTCAAAAAAATTTCTCCCAAAAGTTACAAATTGTAGTTTTTAGAAAAAGTAAGGTTTTTTAACCAAAAACACTTCTCCCAAAAAGCAACATCTAAACGGCCAATAAGAGTTTTTTTTTTCTCATTTTTAAATAAAGCAACTTTTAGAATATTTAATAGTATTGTCAATTTTAAGTTCCGACCCAATGGGCTAGATCATTTTTAGAGGGTTAAGGGCTTAAAAATCAAGGCTCGAATTTAATCGGACCTATTCGGATTGAGCCTATTTAAACTTAGCTTGATGAGGGTTGGGCTCGACACTCCAGCCCAAATTGTTTTAATAATTTTTTTTATTTTAAATAGCTTATGAATGTGTTATAGTATTGAAAATATTATTCTTTTTTAATGATAGATGAAGATGATCTAAAGACTAAATAAGTACAACATCTAAAATAAATTCAAATATAATTGTTGAAGATGATACTTGATATATGTTTTAATTTATAATGTTGAGTTAGGATAATTTTATAATAATATTATTATTATTATAAAATTTATAATTTTTTATTATGAATAATTTATTTGTGTTGATATATACTAGTCTTGATTAATTTAACATATATTTTTGTTGATTTTTGTGATTAATTTTTGTGTATTTTATTATTTTTTGTTAATTTTCTTAATTAGACATTTTTTGACTAGCTTAGGCCGTAAAGCCCTGTAGAGCTGGGTTAGGACTTTCAAATTGAGACTCGTTACAAAAAAAAGACTTAGTCTATTTTCCTTGTGTCCTGAGGAAGGCAGAACCGGCCTGATTTGACAATACTAAGAATTAAGCAACATCCAAACGGGATGTCTACTCCGTACCCACCGTCACTCATTGCAACCACACCTAAATCATCCAACCCATTAAACTACAAGTCAATATCACCAAGTAAAGACAAACCTACTACCTCGAGTTTGTTCAAAAATGGATCCAATTATGTTATCAAAAGACAACATAACTAATGTTTTTCAAATCGTAGCCATTATTCACTTTAGACGGCCACGATTTGTTTAATAAAGTCTCGTATTTTATTCATTTTGTTCATCGTGGTTGTTCAAAAGTGAATAGACGGTCACGATGTTAATATGATCAGTCTTATATTCACACAGTACACAACCACATTCCAAATCAAAAGTACAAAAACAAAAATTACTTACATGGGATGCGAGAAATCCTCGCAACAACAAGAAATCTAAGTTTCTCCCAACTTTGAATGAAAAATTTACACAACAGCAAGCAATCCAAATTTCCCTAAAATTATAATTGCTTGTTCCAATCTCCAACCTCATGCAATCAAGCTATGTGCAAACGATAGCAATGGGAGAAAAATCCCTATATTTGAGAAAAATCCATCGATCAATAGAGCTGATAATTCCTTATAATAATGATAGGTTCCACGTATGACTACTCTATTAACTATATTAACGGTGTTAGTGGCGATGTGTTTTGAGTGATTTTTGAAAATTAAGGATAAAAATAGAACACAAAAGTTTAAGGGACCTGACATCTAACCCAAAGTTCCTATCTCCATCTCTATCAAATTCTGGACAATTTCAAAATGAAAAATTTTTGTATACTAAAGCTTATTTACAATTTTGTTATAGTTACTCACAATTCTCACAAAATTATGCACATAAGTAATAAACTGACAAGTTAAGTAAAAAAAAAAAAAAAAGTTGATTGGACATTCATGTTTAAGTGGACTTTTTTGTACAAGTTGTGAGTTATCATAATTGTAAGAGTAGATTTTCTCCTTATTTATCAATTTATTCATATAAATTCCAAATAACAAGAAAAAAAATCTCAAATAACCATTAATATAATTCCAGCAACAACAATAAGTCTCAAATAACTAATAATGTCATTAAAAAAAGCCTTAAACAGTCACTTATTTAAGTTTTGGTGACAACCAAATAATTAAAACAATGATATACTTATATTATCACCTATTTCAAATTGAGATGACCACAAAACAAGATAACATATTTAGTAGTAAGTTTAGGAAATATGTATAATATTTAAAAAAATAAAAATTTTGGAATCTAATTCACTTTATATATATATATATATATATATATATATATATATAAAAGAAATAAAAGAAGTAATTGTAAAATCACCAAGAGAAAAGATAAGAGATATACAAAGTATTATATTAAAACAAAGTATTGTAATATAGAAAAGTAATCACAGTAATGTAAAAACTTACAAAAGTATGGTAGATACAAAAATGTTGTAGAAAGAAGGCAAGAAATCTCAAAATTACAAGTGTTTAATACTTAGAAATTTAGGAGCTCTGAATGCCAGTAAGAAGCCGATGCTTTCCATGTATGGTATGAGCCTCCTTTTATAGGCTGAAAGGAGCGGACTTCATTTGATTTTGAATTCGTTGCGAATTTCAAACAATTTGGAATCTGTGCACTATTTGATAAAGTAATTTTTTCTGTGAGTGGTCCCTTCGTCACATGCTTTACTGTTTGATAAAGCATTTTTGTCTATAGTCTTTTTGTTAAAAGCTTTACTATTTGATAAAGCTTCTTTGTCTTGTAGTGATTAAAAGTTTTGTAAGGAGTCTTGTCTTGTCTTTTAGTCGTATTGTGATAGATTTGTTAGGTGAGCTAGATCCAGATCTATGCCAAAACAGTCATCTTCGTTGAGGGCAGTGAAGTCTGAGGTGGCATCATCTTGTTCATCTTCTCTAATAGATGTGGCTGTATCGGAGATGACTTTAAGCTTTTGTGTAAATTCCTTATCAAAAGTAGCTGCTGTAAGGTTGGCTATTATCTGAGATTTGGTAGTCAAAAATTGGCTTTCCTGTTGGAGGATTGCTTTATTGACGTGTTGTGTATTGTTGGATAATCATTTTTTAATGGCTTTTTTGTTTATGAGATAGAGAATAAACTCAGTTCACCATTTCACGCTAATGTCTCGCCCTACCCAGGGTTAAGGGAAAGACAATTTGTTGACAAAGGTGTATTGACATGTCATAATCCATGAAATTCAAAAAAATTTAACAAATTGGAATAATCGATGGCCTTCTGGGTATTTAGTTCTAGTCTTGAAAAATTGGTATGATTCTAAAGCTTGTGGAGGCATAATGTATGTGGATGGTCCAAAGGTGAACCACTCAATGAACTACTGTGGATAGGAAGTAATTCCTTTTGTGAACCGGATGAACTAGGACTGGTTTGTTGGTCTAACAAAGAGTGTGTTGAACCAAGCGTTTTGATAATCCTGATAGTTGAAACTTGGGGTTCAAACTTTCTGATAAAACTAGTAAATGTTTGAGTTTCCATTCCCCATTGAGAGAGAGAGAGAAGATTTGGTTAATTTTTAATTTTGAATAAGTAATATGGTTGGGATTTTGGTCATCGTAATGGTGGGTTATGGCGGCAGAGTTAGTGTCTACAAGGATAAACTCATAGAACTGTCTAGTTTTGTCTAGGTGCTCGGGCATGTAATGCTAGTCTGGTGAGGGAAAAACCTTGGGACAATTTCTTGAATTAAGAAATTTTGATGAGTTTTGTATTCTGGTTTTACACAAAAAAGTGGAACCAAAGCCTGTTCATAGGTTAATGGAGTGAATTTGTTTTGTAGGATTGGTCTGGTAGAAGGCCTTGGGCTTGAAGGTCTGGTAGCTGGCATGGTTGGTGTTGCTGGTATAAGCAATTTACCATAAGAATCTCTTGTAACTTCTTTGTCTTTGTTTTTTCCTTTACCTTTGAAGCTGGAAGACATGTTGTTGTATTTGGCGTACCTGTAGGAATTCTTTTGTAAGAAAGTCTAGTAAAGCATTATGTTCTCCTTTGATATGTTGAATATCAAAATCAAAATAAGATAATATTGACTGCCATCTTGCAAATGTGTTTTGAAATCAGGTTTTGAACATCTTTTTGTAAAACTAATTTGGCTGTTTTCCAGTCCGTTTTGAGTAAAAAATTTTTGTAAAACAAATCATTTTGAAATTTGGTAATACATAATACTATGAATAAAATCTCTTTTTTAATAGTAGAATATTTTTGTTGAGATTTCGTCCATGTCCCTGAATAAAAACGAACAATTTGTTCTTTGGTAGACTCGAGGAACACTTATTTAAGAACTCCTCCATATCCTAAATCTGACGCGTCAATTTCGACTATCATATGTATTCTAGGGTCTAGTAATCCAAGACACGGTAAAGTTTTAACTTTATTCTTAAGGTCTTTGACTATATTAGTCATTTGGGTATCCTATGCTGAAAGGTCTACAAGTCGTTTTAATATTTGGTATAAAATCAGCTACATAGTTAAGGCATCCTAAAAACCTT
The DNA here is from genome assembly GCA_034509205.1 of Ceratonia siliqua. NCBI lineage: Eukaryota > Viridiplantae > Streptophyta > Magnoliopsida > Fabales > Fabaceae > Ceratonia > Ceratonia siliqua. The sequence goes on from JASKGM010006771.1 coordinate 7,079, forward strand.
TGTAACTGAGTTTTGTCTTTTATCTCATATGGGAATTTATCCGCAAATTCTATGGTTCGGCTTATAGAGGTGATTGTTCCTTGATGTGTTTTAAACCCTAAAAACTTGACTTTGGCCTTGAATAGTTTTATCTTTTTAGCTGAAACTACTAATCCATTTTCCTTAACAATAGTATAAAATTGATTAAGGTGTTTGAAATGTTAATCTATTAAATTAGAGATACTAAGACATTGTCTAAATATACTATGGTAAATTTGGTATAAGGATTAAAAAAATTGTTCATGATATTTTGGTATTCTGAAGGTGCATTTTTAAAGCCAAAAGGCATTACATTCCATTCATAATGTCTAAAGGAAACTGTAAATGTTGTTTTGTATTTATCTTTTTCCGCTACCTATACTTGGTAGCATCTAGATTTTATGTCAAATTTTGAGAAGATTGAGGCATTCCAAATTCTACTGATAAGGTTTTTCTTGTTTGGAATTAGGTACTTGATCCATTTAAGGACTTTTTTTTAGTGGTTTGTAATTGATAACCATCCCAGGGGCTCCACGTTCTATTTCAGCGTGATTTCTAACATAGAAAGCTGGGTAGCTCCATGGAGATTTGTTGGGTTGAATTAGCTTTTTGTCTAAATATTCTTGTATTTCCTTTTTACAATATTCTAAGGTCTCCTCATTCATTTGAATGGGCCGAGCTTTTGTTGGAATATTATTTTCATGGAAGTTATCTTCGTATGGTAGAGAAACTATATGTTTCTTTCTGGTCCAAAAAGCATTTGGATGTTCTGCACAAATGTCTTTTTCAAACTTATTTTGTAGTTGCTGTATCTTTTCTTGTATCTGAGGCTTGTTAACCTATTCTTCTATTCTTTTGTAATGTATTTCTCTTTTGGGAGATTCAATATGGTATGTTTTCTTTGTTATTAAATTGATTTTTGAAATTGCTGTGTTTTGTAAAAGATTTAAATCTTTTAGATAAGGTTTTCGAATAAATTCAAATGTTATGTTTTTTCCTAAGGCTGTTGTGGTTATTCCTTCTATTGTAACTTGGAAGGGATATATTGTAGTTAAAAAGGGTGTTCCTAAGATTATTGGTTTGTTTATGTTTTTTATTAAAACAAACGTAGTCTTGAAACATATTTTGTTGTTGCAAATATGAGCTTTGGTAAGTTTGTAGTTTATGTGTAGTTGCGTCCCATTTGCACTACTTAAAGATTCTTTTGTCTTTTCATAGTATTGTGTAGGAATTAATTCTTATTGTATGCAATTCATATCTGCTTCTGAGTTAAACCGGGCAATGGTTTCTAAGGTGTATTCATTATTGATTACTAACCGTATCCGGCAGTACTATTTTTGTATTTGTATCCTAGAAATAATGTTTATATAATTTTGTTCAGATTCTTTTGAGTATTGTTCCTTTTCTATTAGAATTTGTTTTTGTTTTAATTTACTATATTCTGGTGGATCTAGTGTTTTATTGGTTAAGTTAAACAATTGTAATTCTAAAGCCATGTCTTTTACTTTAGTTGTCTAACTTCATCTTTGATTTGTTTAACTTCTTGTTGTAAGTCTTGTATAGTTACTGGTTTTTCTTTAGGTTTAAACCTAGTCAAGATTTGCTAAAGATTGTATGGTTCTAAAGTTTTTGGTTTTTGTTCTTCTTATTCTAAGGCTTCCTTAAGTTGAATAAGGTAGTCTATTTTGATATCTAGGTTTTCTATTTTGTCTATGATGTCTATCAATGTCACAACGTGACGGCCGGTGAAAAACCGTCATTTTATGACTTTGAGCGCGTAAGGGAAAACGCAGAGTAAATTTGGAGTCGCCACCAATTAATTAGAAGGATAATTGGGATCCTAAAAAAAGAAAGGAAAACTGGCCCTTGAAACCAGAGGGAAGGTTCGAAAGTCTAATTACGTGTGGGGAAGGTGTTAGGCACCCCACGACGTCCATCACTAAGGATGGTTACCCTAAATCGTCTGCGCTTAATAATTCTATTGTATTATAATTACCCCATTTATTAATAAAATAATATTGGACAAAGATAAAAAAATAAATAATTAGACCTGCCTTACCAAGTAAGTGCCTACGTACTCCAAAAAGGGATCAAGGTCAACGTAGTTTGAAATTGATTAGTTAAATTGATTAATTAATTAAAAGATATTAGGACATCTAGAGGAAATTAAATTCCACTTAAAGCCTTAAACAGTGAATTAGGACCTTGGAGAGAATATATCTCTACTGAAAGCCTGTGAAAATCGAGACTTTGGGAAAATAAAATTTCATTGAAAGTCTAAGGAAGCTAGGACATTGGGAAGGATGACCTCCACAGAATGCTTATGAGAGTTAGGATCTCGGGGAATATAAAATTCTACTGAAAACCCATAACAAAATAGAACTTTGGAGAAGATTAACTTCTACTGAAAGTCCTTTGAATAATGAACTCATTTGAGGAAAATAATGAAATTTATTAAAGTTGCATGATAAAATTGAGGTTTATAAAAGAAACGGGGCTAGAACGTCATTTATTGGAAGTTACGGGTCAAAATGCAATTATTAAAAATTTAAAGGGCCAGAATGTAATTTTAAGAACTTTAGGGGGCTAAGATGTAATTCTTGAAAATAATGAGGGCCAAAATGGTATCATCAAAAATGTTGAGGCCAAAAATTGGATTTTTAAAAGTAATGGGATGAAATTATAATTTATGAAAATATAGGGGTCAAATTGTAATTTATAAAAGTATATGGGTCAAAATGTAATTTATGAAAGTATAAGATTAGAAAGAGAGCACTTTATTTCCAAGTCAAAAGTTCCTTACAAGAATATTAATTTTCTTTGGATACATTTTACAACCCTTTATTTAGTTCGTAAAAAAAAACGAAAAAAAATAGGCTTTGAACCTCTTTTATTATTTAACTGGGCCTTTGAGGCCTCCTTAAAATCAAATGGGCCTTAAATTATACTTTGAAGCAAAGGGCTTTTGGAGCCATTTAAGAGGGAAATGGGCCTCGGGCCCATGATAAGGCCTTTGGAGCCAGCACCCTTTTTTTTAACATTGGGCCCTTGGACCCCTTTTAAATTAGCTTAAATGGGCCCTTTAAAACCTAAAAAAAAAATTTTTGGACCCCCTACAGCCCAATTCACCGTTTTGAGGAAAAGTCCTGGGTTGAGCCAGTTAATCCTGGAGCCAAGCTTTATTCTGACTTACGGGGTTTTACAACAGACAAACAAAACAAAATCCTATGGCTATGATATCAGCTACCTTACACTCCTATGCCAGCATTGAACCTCCCAGACCCCCCATGCTCTAATACCATTCGGAGGGAGCACAACATTATCAAGTCAGAACCAAATTTACAGGTGAAGTTCAGAAGCAATACTGTCCAAAAACCAACCTCTCTGTTGCTAAGATTATGCTTAAAAGCTAACAAAGTATGTTAGTAACATTATCCTAGAAACGAGACCACCAGGATGACCAAAGTAAAACTCCCCAACAGGAAAACATCATCTAATTACAGTGAATATATTTAATGCAGATTATCTAACTAGACTCAGCAGATTCAAACATCCAAAAACCGTTGCATCACTAGCAAAATATCCAGAATATCGAAATAAAGAAAGC
>JASKGM010006773.1:0-10701 GCA_034509205.1 Ceratonia siliqua
GAACACATTTTTTGATTCAAAAGTCATTCTCATTTACTGCATCCGAACGCAAAACAACTTCTCATTCTACTAAAATATATTCTTTTTTAAGAATCAACTTCTCATTTTATAAAAGTCATTCTTTTTAAAGAACATCCGAACAGGTCCTTAGTGCCGTGTGTGCTTTTCTTTCTTTATTTTTTTTTAAATTTAGCCATAATATTTGATGATGTTATAAAAATTAAATATATATTCATATCAAACTGTAAACAAAAATTTAAGAAATTTTTGTTTATATAATAATGTTATAAAAATTAATATGTTTCATTAACTCATTAAATTAGACAAAATAAAATTTATTATCTTAGTAAAATAAATGATTAATTTTTATAAAAAAATTTATTTTTATGTGCTTTTTGAACAATATTATGGGATTTAGTTTGAGTAAATTATATTCACCTCTAAATTTTTTTAACTTATACATACATTCTCTTTAATTTTAATTTATACGAAAACCTCTATTTAATAAAATTGATTACAAAGCTTAAGGTAAATGTAATGTTTCTTCTAAAAATTTTCAATGAGCCTAATTCAACACAAATGATAAAAAAAGTTAATTAAAACTTTTGAAAACTTTATAATAAGGGAGATTAATGTAAGTATTTTAAAACTAAAAGATATGTGAGTGTAGGTCCTATAAAATTTAGAAGAGGTTATATTATAAATTAAAATTAAAGGCCGTGTGAGTGTATGTTTTTAAAATTTGAAGGGAGATGACTATAATTTACTTATTTAGTTTCTTTTCTAATGCCTCAAAATATTCCGTTAGTATGATTTATAATATTAGCTTTTGTTGAATTAGTTAAGTAAGTTAGGATATGTTAGTTATGTCAAGTGTGATTAGTTGGCTACTGCAATACACTATAAATGAGTCACTCCAATTGTAAATTATCAACGAAGAAAATACAAGGCTTTTGCCTATTCACTCTTTCTCAGTTATCTTCTTCTTTCTCGAGCTCTCTAGCTTTCTGGTTCTCTTACCTCACTACAACATAGAATAGTAACATGCTATCAAACCCTAACGCTAACACGAACATAGGTTCTACTCAAGATCAGAACGGTGCTTTTGTTGTGTTCACTCAAGCAGCGAGCATGGCAACAGTGTGTACTCTAGCCAGTTAAATAGTCAGTGTGAAGATGGAAGAGACAAATTTCTTGCTACGAAAACAGTAAATCCTCGTAACTATGCATGGCTATAGCCTTGAATCTTTCCTTCTTAGAACACAAGAAGTACTAGATCATATGCTTCTTGGTGGTCAGGGCATTAACCCTACATTTGTCAATTACTAGAGACAATACTCCCTCTTTGTTTCTTGGATTCTCTCCATGGTTAGCCCTAGTATCCTCCCTCAGCTTGTTGGGTGCGACACTACTCAAGAATTGTGGGGCACCAGTATACAAAATTGCTCATCACAATCTTGAGCAAGGATTATGCAGTATAAAATGAAGCTGTAAACTGTCAAGAAAGGCAATCTTTCCATGAAGGAATATCTCAGCAAAGTGAAAACTTTCTATGACACTCTAGCGTCTTATGGCCACAATGTGTTTGAGTTAAACAAGATTTTGTTTGTTCTTGCTGGTCTTAGTATCGAGTATGACTCTATAGTAGCTATAATTTCATCTAGGGAATAGCCTTATACTCTAAAGATAGTCTCAGTACTTTTGATGGCCTCTGAGTGCAAAGCTTTATAGAACTCAGGCAATGAAGTCTCAGCAAATCTGACAGTGCAATCAAAGAAACCATAGAGTACAAACTCATAACAGAAACAGTTCAAGTCACTCTTATAGAGGCAGAGGAGGAACAGGGAGGTGCAATAACACCAATAGGCACAATGTCAACTGTGAGGCAAGATATGACACATTGTTAAAAAATGTTACTATCGTTTTGACACCAATTTTTCTGAGGTGAATAACAATTTATCTTTCAATCAGAGTAGTGGTTCCTTCAATCAAAACACTAGATCTTAGAGGTCAGATCCCAATGTCAATCTGCATACTTGCAACTTTGAGTCCTTCAATCCAAATTACTCCTCACAAGTCAACTCTTTGACTATAAGTGCTGATGAAGGAAGCTACAATTGGGTGCCAGACTCAGGAGCTACCCACTATGTTACTCATGAAATTGGCAATCTGTCCCTTGGACAAGAATACTATGGCTTTAAACCTAGCATTGCTCATGTTGGTCAAGCATCCCTCCATTCAATTTCCAATAAACATGTTTTGAAATTGAACAATTTATTGCATGTGCCATCCATTAAAAGGAATTTGATATCTGTTGCTCAGTTTTTAAAGACAATTATATTCTTTTTGAATTCCTACCTGACTCTTGCTTTGTTAAGGACCTAATCACCAGGGAGGTTTTGCTTCAAGGCAAGGTACATGAAGGTCTCTACTAGTTCAACCTATCATAAATATTGTCACATACTACAATAAACCTATCAACCATCTTTGAAGCTAACCAGCACAACATCAACAACTCTAAATTGTTGCTTGCCCTTACTGCTAATTTAGTTTCACATTCACAAAATGCATATGCTATTTCAAATTCACAAGATGTAAATTTTGTTTCCAATCCTTGTATTAGAACAACACCAGTCTGTTTGATGTATGTCAAAAGAGGTCAGGTCGTCCCTCCTCTTAAATTATAAGAAAAATACTTCATCAGTGTAATATACCCTTTCAAATCAATAAAACAGGTGCCTTGTGTTCAGCCTGTCAATTAAGCAAAAACCATTCTGCCTTTCTATCATTCTTCCACTAATTATGCAAGTCCACTTGAACTTGTTGAAATTGATTTGTGGGGGCCAACTTATACAGCATCAAAAGAGGGGGTTTAGGTGTTACATATCCATTTGGACATGCATATTAGATTTACATGGCTTTACTTCATCAAAGCCAAGTCAGAAGCCTACAGTTGTTTTGTAGACTTTCATAACACGGCTAAATTGCAACTTAATACCAAACTGAAAGCTGTCCAATCTAACTATGGGACTGAGTTTAAACCCATTGCCACATATCTCAAAACAAAAGGCACACTCACTAGAAACACTTGTCCATACACTTCACAACATAATGGTGCAATAGATAGAAAGCACATGCACTTAGTGGAAACTGGCCTAACTCTCCTAGCTCAAGTTCACTCCCTCTATCATTTTGGCATGAAGCCATTTCCACTACAGTACAACTCATAAATAGATTGCCTACCCTAACATTGTCTTACAAATCTCTATTTGAGATTTTACATCACACCATTCCAGACTATTTTTCTTTAAGACCTTTGGGTGCCTTTGTTTTCCCAACCTCATGCCATACAACTGTCACAAGCTACAATACAGGTCCAGTACTTGTACTTTGCTTGGTTATAGCACAAACCAAAAAGGTTATAAGTGTTAACTCCAGAAGGCAAACTAATCATGATGAAACATGTTTTCCATTTACCCACAAACAGAAATCACGGTCTTTAATAAGTGAAAATTTTCCACTTACCAACTACTCATTCATTCCATTGTCAACTAATTAGTTACCAATCACCACACTGCCTCCTGCAACTGGTAATAATCCAAACATTACAGTCTCTCCAGAAAAATTTGAGACACACTTCCCACCATTTACACATGCCTCCCCATCCACTACCTCTCCAAATAACTCTCCTTTCTACCTGGTACCACTCAGGCATTGGCACTCCCTTTGCAACCTCAAGCAAACCTTCCAAACATCACCCACTGAGTCAACCTCCCAAATTATACTTGAAGAACCTACTATTCCATTGAGTGGACACCATATGACCACAAGAGCCAAGGATGGGATATTCAAACCCAAGGTTTATGTGACTGATCCAACATACACAGAACCCGTTGATGTGCAGGTTACTGTCACGCCCTACTTTTAGGGCACGTTAGGGCGTGACTGGTGTAAGAAAATTACCGTTTAGGTAATAACCTATCAGCTTAGAATACTCAATACACTTAATGCAATTTAAAGCAAGTTATGAGTTAAATAATAAAAAACAAATCACACTTTAACATAAAAGTTCAAAAGTAAAATTTTATAAAAATTTCGACAGATTTTCTGCTGAAATATGAACTATCTCAGGGTACAAACAGAACAACTACAAGGTAGACTAGCCCACCAAAATTCAAATGGCCTCCATGACATAAATAACAATTATAAATGAGTCCATCATAGACCGTATAAACTAGCTACACATAAACTATGCAATTATAATTACAGACTATGACCTTTATTTCAAATGCAAAACATCTTAACCAACATTGTCCATAATTCCAAAAGCATACTCCACTAGCTACTACTTAGAATTGTGCCTACCAAATCAATCAGCAGACTCAAAGATTGTGGGTGGAGCCGAAAGAAGTTAACCATTAAATGTATCTAAAAAATATAAATTGAAAGGATGAGTTGCACCGACTCAGTGAGTGGAAGAAATACTTACCAAGGGATGCATGAACTCCTAGATGTAGAGTGCATTTAAAAAAAACTATACATAAAGTATAATCAAAATATAATAATATGCAAGTAATACACCTTACCTCTAGGAAACAAGATAATTTATTATCAAATAATAAAAATTACAATAATTGGTAATATATTCACAATAGAAATTGAAGTTTAGAAAATATTAGGATCCTTAAATAACCCAATGGAAGAACCCAAACTAAGGAACTAGTTTTCCCACTACATAAAATAACTTAACTGGATGGAGCGACCTGATCTTCACCTTCAGGAACTGCACTCACCGAAGAGTAATATTCAATCCACTTCCTTCCAGATTTTCAATCATCTGAAGAAACTATTCAATTCAATCTCAATCTTCTATTAGGAACTACCCTCACTGACAGAAATACCCTTTACTAGAAAAAGCCCTCAACTGATAAAGGTTACGACCTAGGTGCACCAAGTGGTTCTACCACCACTCTATTACGGTTCCCAAAACAAAGTTCTAATCATATTTGAAAATATTACACAATTCACACCTTCCCAAGTATACTTAGGAAAAACTCATATTTTGGGAAAATAATAAATTTGCATATACATTTTACTTATTTAAAAAAATCCTCAAATCATGCTTAAATAATATAATTAAACCATAATATAGATTTTATAATTTCAGGCATCCAGAGATAAGTACATATCCACTTACAAGGCTACTTTGGAGGCCCAGTATTTGAGTCTCACACTTCTCCGCTTCAACACACATTTGTTTCCAGTGTCCCTAAGAATATGAAATTTATATATATAATACATTAGTATCTCAAAATTTCTTCAATAATACCCCAATATCCTCTAACCTTTATATCAGTTCTTACCATATTGTGTTTAAATAAGAATTCCTTTATTATTATTTTAGTAATCATATTCAAATAGATATTATTCTAATATGATCATTTCACACTTTATCATTCCAACAAGTATTAAATTCTCCTTCTTAAATTATTCACAAGCACCCATAGAAATTTCTCTCTCTCTATGAGTTTCCAAATTAGATATTTATTACTATTTCAATTATCTATGATTTATATAGTGGAAAGAAAAGGATTATGTAATACCAACAACAAACTGTCTAGAAAATTTCTACCTTTATATTTTCATTCCCTAACCCAACTTCACTATAAATCTTGAAAACATTCTTTTTCGTACAACTTGAAATTTATAATTACTCAAGTCAAGAGTACCAATGCTTCTATATTGATTCTCGCATGGGTCTTTTGTCTGATGTTTTATTCCAAAAATTTTGAAGGTGGGAAAGCGAGTTGAGCAAATTTGGAAATTGGGCAAGTTTAAATTTAGAAAATCCACACTCACCTAACCAATCACAATCCCAAAACTGACATACAGCCATGTATTTACTTGTTTTCAACCAAAGAATGATAGATAGCTCCCTACCAAATATGGCTTTGAACCTTTATAAAATTTTAGCCAACAAAATTCTATCTAAACCAATTTTTGTACCCCCCAAATTTCTGTTCCTCACTAACAAAAAGAATCAACTCTTGCCGACCAAGAAGAGAAAATTTTGGAACCTAGAATTGCTCGCAAAACAACACCCCATGCAGCATCAAACACCACCAGCAGCGGCGGTGCACGACAACAAGCAAGGTGAAAGGGATCGACAATGGTTGGTTGGAAAAGTGGCAACACAGTGGATGTATGCTCATAGCACAAGGGGGAGAGAGAAAGGCTTTGGTACAGGGGGGACGAACAGGGGGTATTGGGAGAGAATATGACCAAATTTTCTTATTTAGGGCTTTAATTAGATGAGGGACCAATTTGAAATTTTTTAAAAGTTAAATTTTTGATACTTAGTCCCTAGACTTTGTGTTATTTAATTTGAGCCCCTTTGAGAATAAGACATTACAGTTGCACTCACTCATCCTAAATGGAAAGAGACAGCAATAGCAGAGTACAATTCCTTCATTAAAAATGACATTTGGGTCTTTATTCCTCAACCTCCAAATAAGAACATTGTTAGCTACAAGTGGGTCTTTAAATTGAAAAAACTTCTTGATGACACCATCTCAAGATACAAGGCTAAGTTAGTGGCTAAAGGGTACCTTCAGTCTGCAATGGCTGATTATTCAGAGACATTCAGCCCAGTTATTTAGCTAACAACAGTCAGAGTAGTCTTCTCTATTGCAGTAACAAAAGGTTGGCAGTTAAGGCAAGTAGATGTTAACAATTCATTCCTTAGTGGGGATCTCATTGAAGAAATCTATATAAAGCAGCCAGCAGGATTTGAAAGACATAATGAAGGGTCGAAGAGACATAATGAAGGGTCGAAGCTAGTGTGTAAGTTGACCAAAACCCTATATGGCTTGAAGCAGGACTTAAGGTCTTGGTTTGATAAACTCAAATAGGCTAATTAGTAGTTAGCTAATAGTCCAATACTTAATAGTTAATACTTACGAGTTTATTACCTAGTAATTATCCTATAGTTAGCTTCAGCTTATATATTCTTTTATTTATGTTTAATGTGATTCCTATTTTAGCTAGAATTGTTAGACATTATAGATTACTTAATGTGGAAGTGAGACAGAGACACTCATCAATTGCCTGTTTTAATTAACTGATTATGTTAATCGATTAAATCGATTAACCAAAACGTCCAAACCGCTAAACAGCGATCTAATTTAGTTCGGTTATCTTCTTAGTTTTACTAATTAATCGAACTGAACCAAACCATCATCTTTTGTTTAGCTCGATGGTCGGTTTGGGGTTTCATGCACACAATTTGAGGATATTTTAAGTTATGTACTTAATTTTAAAGATAAATTAATAGTTTTTAACTATGAATTTTGAATAATAAAATTTATTTTTATATAATGCCCCAAATGAAAAAAAAATTACTTATGTTATCCAAAGAACAATAATTAAAATATTTTCCAAAAATCATTTTTCATAGAAACACTTTTCAAAAAGAGAGGAATTACCATTCCAGAGCTAAAGCTGCTTTCCACTTTGTTGCCCCTTTTTAAAAAAAATTAAAATTTTTTTATTCTAATAATATTAAATTCAATTAAATATATTTATTTTAAAATTATAATAAAATAAACTTTCCAAAAAAAAATTAAATTGTTTAAGTCATTTTGAAATTCTCAATTCAATTATCAATTTTTTTTAATTTGATTCTTCATATTTTATTAAAAAGTAATTTTATTATTTAAGAGTTCGTTAATGTAACTTAACTCAATATATACATGATCATTAATGTAATTTAACAACAAATTTATTTTATTAATAAATATACGTTAAAAAATAAACTGAAAAAAAATTACATCAGTGAAAATGTCTTCTTTTATGTTATCCAAAAAACAAACTCATTTTCAAAAAAAAAAAATCACAGAGAATATTTTTCAATAAAAAGCAATTGTCATCGCAACAAAGACCCTTCCAACTTCCCACTTGCCGATGCCCCAAATTCGCCGCAGACAGAATAAGCAACTACGGCTTGAATTTTAAGAAACATGATAATTTGAAACATTGACCAAATCCCATGTGGTATCGGATTTTTCCTTCCCATTCTCGAATTTGACCAGCCCTCTATATAAACCCCCTCCTTTCCCTTAAAACCGAACATACACGCTTCCCAAAACCCTCCATTTGACATTACAAGTGGTGACTCTGCTCAACTATGGCGTCAGCATCGTCCCTCACCGGAGTTCAGGTGGAGTTCCTTGAATTCCCGGCAAAAGTGACGCCTCCGGGCTCCGTCAAGTCCTACTTTCTTGGTGGCGCAGGTTCTTATACTACCAACATCCTTGCAAAGCCTTTTTAATTTACTATGTATTATGGAGGAGTAAATGCATGCTTTTTGTCAAGAAAGCAAAACTCTATTATTTTACACTATTATAATAACTCAAAATTATTTGAATTATTATATTTGTATATTAATTTTTTTATATTATTTGTATATTTATTATTTTATTATCATTTATTATTTATTATTATTATTATTTTATATTAAATAAATAATTATAAATAAAAAATGTAAGTAGTATAAATTTGTAAGGTATACAAATATCAATTTCGTATTTGAATTAGGGGTTTACACCCCACCAGCGTAGGGAACCGCCACTCACAATGAGTGGCGGCATTCACGAGAGTAGATGGGACGTTCAACTACCACTCTTTGTTAGCGGTGGTCTTTGGAGGGATAGGTTAGAATTGTTCATTTTATTTTTGAAAAATGTTACATTTATAAATTTTTTTAAAAAATTTATTTTATCTCACTATATATCATTAGTCTTATTCCATTACACTATAACTATTTAGTATACTATTATTTTAAAATTGTATTAGATCATTAATATTAGGTATTTAAAATGTTTGTATTTAATAAATTAATACAAAATATCAATATATAATAAAATGATATTATTTTAAAAGATATTTTATATTATTTAAAAAATATAAATATATCACATCATACTATAATTTTATTAACTTTTATAATATGTTAATTATATTATTTTTTGATAATTTTTAAATATTATATTAAATATAAAAATATTAAATATTCTAGTATTTTATATTTTAATATCTTATTAAATATCATAATATGTAAAACAAGATTTAATTTATTTTAACATGACATAAAGTGAGTATGTGAAATTTGTAAGAGTTTGTAAAATAATGTTTTACTCAAAAAAATATTAATTTAACCAAATTTACAAGTACTTTTGAGTTTTAATTGATGTACACAGAATATTATATTCCTTAAATTTTTTAGTACAACAAGATTACAAATATTTAAACTGAAAGATTTCTTACAAATAATTTAATTCTTTATTATTAACCACATAAATAACAAAAATTTAAGTTATTTATTTATTTATCTTTTCTGTTATTATAATTATATTTGTAAATGATGTGAATTGATTAATAATTTAGATTTAAAGTTTTTGATTGGCCTCAAATTTTCCTTTAATATAAAGTCTTAATTATTTTAGACCTGAAACTCATGGGAATAGCTAGTGACAATTTTGGTGGTTCGTAATTGGCAATCTGTGCAGGGGTGAGAGGGTTGGTAATTGATGGAAACTTCATCAAGTTCACAGCCATAGGGATTTATTTGGAAGATAAGGCCTTGCCATCTCTGGCCGCAAGGTGGAAGGGCAAGAGCGCGGACGAGTTGCTGGAATCCCTCGATTTCTTCGGAGATATTATTACTGGTACCTTAATTCTACCTCCACACAGTCCAAATATAAATGGAGTCCCCTATTCAACTGGTGATCCCTTACCCAGAGGGTGGAGCCCCACCTGTTATACTGCGGATTCCACTTTCTCGTGTGAGAGAATACCAGTGCTTTGAAATAAGATATCGCCAGTCAATATAAATAAGTAGTCTGTCTTTATATATATGAAAAGTGAATTTAATTAATTTTATTTTTTATACATATATATATATATAATTGATTTATAAATTTTTTTATCTAAGAATTATAATGAAGGTGGTTGCTAAAATGGGATCATAATAATACAGTCATACTTCTTACTATCTATATTTTTTTATTTTTTAGTATTATTTTATTATTTATTATGTCATATTTTTAAAAAAAATTTTGAAATATTTTTTGAAATTATTTTAAATTTTTTTATTTAAAAAAAATAAATTTTAAAAGAATTATTGAAAGAATAGTAAAAAAAATATAAAATTTTTTAATAAAATAATTAAACAATATCAAAATTTTAAAAATAAGAATGAAACAAAATAAATAGTGAGAAGTGAAAATGAATTTACTTTTAGGCGTTTACTATCTTATCGTCTTATGTGGGGCGGTAGGGTATTTTTAAATTTTTTTTATATATTTTTTTATTTCTTTTAAAAAAATTTTTATTTTTTAAAATTAATTAATTAAATTTTATATCATAATTTTTTTAAAAAATTTTTAAAGATATTTTTATATTTTTTGTAAAATTTTTTAAGTTATAAATAAATAGTAAAAAGATTATAGATAAATAATAATAGGAATGTAAAAAAATTAAAAAATATTTTTAAAAAATTTAAAAAAAAATATAAAATAAAAAATACTTAATTATTTTTAAAAAATAAAAAATATAAAAAAAATATAAAAAAAAAAAGAAGAAGTGAGAGTGGTAGTTTTAGAAATGACTTACTTTTAAGGCTGTAGCAAATGAATATGACAC
>JASKGM010006777.1:0-10696 GCA_034509205.1 Ceratonia siliqua
AGATTGGAAAGTCGTCACTAAATATCATTAGTGACGACTTTCAGTATTTTTTGTGACGAAAAAAGTCGTCACAAAAATTCATTTTTTTTGTAGTGTTAGATAATATCCCCTACAATTAGGTTACAGTAATTTGTAAGATATAAAATTAAAATTCTTCATCATCAATAAAAATTGTAATTATAGATAGGTAAGTGTTTCATTAATGTGAATGAACTAATATCTTTCTTACTTCTGGTTTGTTCTGTTTTACTATCACAAGGTAGGAGAATAATTCTTTCTAAACATGTATTACAATCCATCCCTATTTACCAATTACCAATATACAATTTTTCAACTAAATATGCCAAACAAATTGACAATAGTAGCTTATTTCATTTTGGGATTTAAAAACGAAAAACCTAAATACCATGGCCTTGATTGGAATAAAATTTGTCAACCAAAAGATCCAGGAGGATTAAACATTAGACCAACTACTTTAATTAATAGGGCCCTTTTAGCTAAGAATATATGGAGGTAATTAGATAATCCAAACTCTTTGTTTTCAAAAACCCTTATCCCTAAGTATGGAACTAAAATTGATCAGTATGTACCGGTCTAGTAGTATCACTAGCATGGCATGAACCAAATCTTGTGGGAGTGGCTTTGAGAAGGGAAGCTGTGAGGTTATTATGAAGGGAGAGAAAATAAATAAAAAAAGCAATCATAGCTATCAACTCTCATGGCCAGGGGAACAATATGCCAAAAATTCTCTTACTTTCTTTCATATTCTTATTGTTTTCTATTAATTCATTCAGTCAAAGGAGAAGGTATAAAGAGGGATACAAGTTACAACCAGAAAATTATGGCATGTACGAAAATTCTCTTAAACTATACCATAACTAATAATTATAATTTTTGACCTGATCACATCTTCTAGGAAACGAGTACATGATTAAGATTCTAGGACTTGAATAAATAGTTATACTTTTATCTCTGACTTTATTTGTTTGAGGAATGGTCTAACCGAAGTCTCAGTTTTGTACAAGCCAATTACATTCTCTTTCCCTACTAAGTTTCCTTACATTTGGTCTATCTATAACAGAGACGAGTATCACAACAGGCAAGTTCTATATTTATATATTCAATTCATTCATACGATTTCATATTGATATTGTTTAACTTTCTATTCATCCCTAAATTCAAATCAATTTTTGCAACTTATGCTGATTTGGTATGATAATTGTTGTGCAGGATGTGCATGTTGAATGACTAGTGTTTGAAAAGGTTGGTGGAATATATCCTGAAGGCAATGAGATGAACCAGCTCCCTTCAGGATTTGAAGTTCCTTCACCCACTTAATCTATCACCTATTTGATTATTGGTCTAATCGAATCTGGTTAATGTGAGTAATATACCTTAATTGTTAGTTATATATACATCCATTAAACATTTCTCATTTACGAAACATAGTTATTCAATAAAAACCCCTAAAATCAAATTTTATTTGATAAATCCCAAAAACCCCTAAAATTAACCAAATTGAAATGAGGTGGGAACAAGGGAGCTTACCTGGGCATTCAGAGTTAGGTGTTTGGCGAAGGTGACTGTGGGGTTAGGGGTTGGAGGCAGCGAGGTTGGCTGTTGAGTGCCTGTCGAGAGAGAACCTAAGAGAAAAAGAGAGCCAAATCTAAAATGGGGGGGACTGGTGCTCGGATTGAACATAATGAAAATTTTATCACATAATTTGTCAGTCAGAAATTCAAATTCTAGAACGAAATTTTCAACGCTTAAGTGAAACGATACGTTTTAGGTACTCACCATTTTTGACAGAATATATTAGACAAAAAGTTAAATTTAAAACCCAAATTTTCAACACTTAAGTGAAACAGTGTGTTTTCTGTTATCATGGACTTTGTGATGGCCTATATCCGTGAGAATTATTAATTTCTAATATATAAAATGCACCATATATTAAATGGCACATTTAGGTTCTAACAGACTTTGGTCAATTAAAAAAGCCATCAAAATTTTCATCTAACAAAATAGTTTGATTCATTTTTATGCTTATCCATTAACTAACCTGCAAACCTTAAACAATATAATATATTTAAAACATAACAGGAGATCATATTATATGTATCAAATTCAGAGAATGATAAATTATATTACATGGCTAAAAATTACATCAAATGTAATATTAATATGTGAAAAATCTACACTAAAAGATTTAATTCTCATCGCAATGCATGTCTTGTTGAGGTACTCAAGCATCAACAGCTATCTCTGCAGCAGCAATTGGAGAAGGCTAAGAGATGGGGGATGGACAACTGATCATATCACTAGTTGACGACCTCGGTGCAATAGAATTACACCTATCATATGTGATATAGAAACACATTAATTATGGGGTCATGAATAAGGAGCTCAATGAGTATTAAACCAATATTTAACACATAAGAGGTGAAAAACAAGTATATTGAACCTGTGTCATTTGAATCGCTTTCTAATACATAATCACTAGGAGGATCTTCATTAGTTTTTTGATCACTACTATTATAATCCTCTTCTTCATCTTCTTCTCCAACTTCTTTTATATCATCATTAATTCAAAGTACAAAATCCTCATTTACTAGTATGCCCACTTCCTTATAAGTAGGTGCAACTGTGTCATCTCTCAAATCTTAATGATTTTGATCATCACCAAGAGTTAACTCAAGAGAACGGTGAGGAGTGTCTTGGAAAGAGGCGTCTAAGGCATCAATTATATGTTTAGCCTTGGTTTTAATCACACGTAACCAACCCCACTTGTTTGGAGTTGTTCGGGGATAAGTTGCAAAATAAACTTGATTCGCTTGTTAAGCAAAGATCTCCTATATGTTGACCTTGAATTAACCTCCACAAATCCAACTTTCGAATAGCTCCTTGTCCCCCAGTTAGAAGGATCAAACCATTTGTATTTAAAGAGTATTAATCGTTTAAGAGGTAAATCAGAATATTTCATAACAGTAATTTCCTATAAAATGCCATGACCCAATGACTCGGCTTCATCATAACTAGGTCCCTTAAGACAAATTCCCCTATTGTTAGTTTTTGTACCATGAGACCATGCTTCTGTATGGAACTTATATCCGTTGATATTCACTTGGTCCCATGTGTTCACCTTCCTTGCCGAGCCCCAAGCCCAAGATATTAGAAGGTCGTCATCATCAGTCATATTTGCAAGGTTTAACACCTATGTATATTTTAAAATTAGTGATCACTTTATAGGCATAAATAATAATCTATAATGTATCAAATAATGTTAAAGTAACTTACAAAA
Source organism: Ceratonia siliqua (assembly GCA_034509205.1). Classification (NCBI taxonomy): domain Eukaryota; kingdom Viridiplantae; phylum Streptophyta; class Magnoliopsida; order Fabales; family Fabaceae; genus Ceratonia; species Ceratonia siliqua. The sequence continues at coordinate 3,299 of JASKGM010006777.1, forward strand.
TTCCTGAACCACTATGAAAATCATTAGAAATGTGTTTGTCAACCTCATCACTAGACATATCACTATATGTTGAGGATAACAATTCTATGTACATGCTGCAACAAGAGAAATTGTTGTTAATGCATCATCATCGATCGATCGTTTATTATTATTTGAAAAAATGAAGTTGTAAATATATAACTTACTTCTGATAAGGTTTAACGTCTAGATAATTTAACAACAGATAAAGTATTGCAGCTGATAGTTCCTCATCACTAAGATAACTATTAGCCATAGTTCCATACAGATAAGCAAGATAGTTAAAGATTGAGAGAGGTTCGCCGAATGAACTTTCCCCACCAACATCATTCTGAGGCACTCTTCTAGTTTGCTAATGGACATGAGACTCGAAGTAGTATGGGCAAAAAGTTGAAGTCTCTTCAAGAATATATGCCTCGCATATAGAACCTTCCGCATGAGCTTTATTTTTTACCTTTTGTTTTAAAATGTGCAAGAATCTCTCAAAAAGGTACATCCATCTATATTGTACAGGTCCATTTGTCATTGTTTCTTCAACTGAGTGAATGAGTAAATATTCCATAACATAAAAAAAGCAGGGGAAAAGGCTTCTCAAGTTTGCACAAGATCACGAGAATGTTCTTTTATGTGACGTGTAAGTCAGATTTACACAACATGGGGGAGTAAAGATCTTAGAAAAATTGACTCAACTCCACAAGAGGTTCCCAAATTGTAGAAGGCAACCTATTGCAGGCTATTGGCATGAGCCTCTCCATAAACACATGACAATTGTGACTTTTCATGTGGGTCAAAGTTCAAGAATTAATGTCGACTTATCTCCCCAAGTTTGATGCATATCCATCAAGAAGCTTCAAACTCTGCACCCACTCTTATACTGCTTTCTTTTGCTCAACGGTTAATGTGTAAAGTGTCTTCGATTTCACACATTTACCATTGTCTAATTATGGCAACTCCAAACTTGAAGGCATGTAATACATAGCTAAATCCATCATTGCCTTCATATTGTCTTTAGTTTTATCTTTGACATTCATCACTGTGTTGAACAAATCCCCAAACACATTAGCCTTTGTGTGCATCACATCTATGTTATATGAGATTATTAAAGCAGTCCAGTAAGGTAAATACCAAAAAATACCGCATTTAGTCCAATTATGTGTTAGACCATAACCAATAGAAACATTGCCCCACTTTCTATTACTCTTGCTTGTCTCAATACCTATACATAGAGTTCATCTCTAGAAAAACGCCAGAGTGGAATGCCTTTCTCAATTTTATTCTTCAAAAAGTTATTCTTATTTCGATGAAGGCAATGATCCAAGGGCAAGAATTGCCTATGGCAATCAAAATAACAAATATTCTGCCTATGCTTAAGATAAAATGCCTTAAAATTGCTCATGTAAATCGAACAACCCAACTAACCAGAGGTTTACCAATGCGATAAAATTCCATATGGTCCACAATAGAGCAGCTCACATGACAAAGTTTTGTTTCAATGAAATGTCATACGTAAGCCCTCTCTACTCCTAAAACAATTGTAGATCCTTAATTAGAGGTTGCAAGAATACGTCAATTTTACTTTTTGGATTAATTGGACCAGGAATAATCGTCGCTAAGAATATGTACTCCCATCGCATACACATGCCAGGCAGAAGATTGTAAGGAGTAATGATGACAGGCCAAGAAGAATATCTCTTGGTGTTCATTCTGAATGGGCTGAAACCATATGCAAACAAACCCAACCTAACATTCCTCGGATCACAGGAGAAATCCAAGTATATCTAGTCAAAATGCTTCCATGTACCTGCATTCGATGAATACCACAATACCCTTGACTCATGTGAGTGTTTTCGATGCCATCTCATTTCACCCGCATATGCATTAGATGCAAAAAGTCTTTGCAGTATAGGAATGATGGACAAATACCACATCTGTTTGTTTAGAACATCTTTAACCTTCCTTTTACTAACTTGTGACTGTCTAAATCGTGCTGCACCAGAAAAATTAACACTGTCTAGCACTTTCATCATTGCCATAATACAACATGCACCATTGTGAACAACTGTCAATCTTTTTATACCCATAATTGCATTTAGAAACCAATTTCTTGGTATGGTACAAATTCGTAGGCATCTGATGATCGCTTGGCAGTATCTCACATATCAATGTGATAAGCTCATCCATACATGCCCTCAAAATGTTATCTGGCTTAATGTTCAACAATATAATAGCTGTTGAAAGTACTGAGTGTGTCTCACATCCATCCCATATTGAGAAGTGCAGTGCTCAATATATTATAAAATTTTACTGACTCTTCAATAAGATCTTCCTTTACTCTATAGTACTCACTTTCAAAAAAAAGGCCCAACAGCATCCATAACCATATGCTCATACAACTAAAAAGATTTGGGTCTCAACGACCTCAATTATTAGGTATAACGATAGTCGGACTTCTCCATGATACACCCAATAATAGTAATCCTCCATAAAACCTTTCCCATATAGGTGTGCCCTTACATCATCCAATGTTTGAAACTTTCGGCATTTACATTTAGCACATGGGTATCAAAACTATCCTCCATCAAAACAGACATTAACTGTAAAAGTAAATTGAGTAAATTCCTCAACACCCATGTAAAACTCAGCTATAATACTTCTACTATTGGGATAAAGTCTATTGTTCATCCAACGACGATGCTCTGGGATCTCCATATTCCTTCAATATTCAACATTAATAATTATAATTAGATCCATTACATAACTACATATTTTCATCAAAATAGATTAAATCATAGCTAGCAACTAAAAAAATACAAATTATTAACATCCATCATATGACAAAACCCTCAAAAAATTTTACCAAAATGTAAACAATATCATACATAATTTAATTTATTAAATTAAGCCTTAAACACCATGTAATTGAAATTCATCCCAAATAAATAAAAACATAAGAAATATCATCCAAACACTCTACATCCATCTTACAAAAAAAGTCCCAAAAAAATTTGTCAAAATATAAACAATAGCATACATAATTTAATTTATTCAATTAAGCCATAAACACGATAAAATTGAAATTCATCCAAAATAAGTCAAAAAAATTACAATAAATCATCCAAGCACTCTCCATCCATCATATAACAAAAGTCCTAAAGAAATTTCAACATGAAAAATCTCCATCTATTCAAATTTCAACATTTTTTTCAGATTTCAATTAACATAATTAATATCCCACAATATCAAACTAAATCGAACCAACTCCATACATTATCAAACAACTATCCACCAACACATATACTTGAGTGAAACTAATAAACAACTAAAAACTTACCCAGAATTTCCAAATTACCAAAGAAAATTTAGAGGTAAAAAAGGGAAAGATTTTGGCCAACCTCAAGTTATACAAACTTGAAATGAAGGAAGGAAATTGACTAAACATTATTTCACCCCACTAGAAAATGCTCAAAAGTAGCTAGAGAATCTATTCGGACAGAGAAACAAGAGAGAAATTGAGTTTAGGGAGAAAGAAAATGAGCAAACTGAAATGGAAGAAGGAGGCATAAGCTGTTATGATATATCTAGTTTTTTGATAAAATTTATCACGAAAATCTTACATCACACCTATTCTCACAGCCAAAATTCGTGATAAAAACAATTTAAATGATGTGTTTCATTAACTTAGATGATTTTCAAGGATAATAGTCTATTAGAAATTGTCCCACGGGCCAAATTCATCATAAATGTCGGATAGTATCTTCACGCTATGTTCCCTCTTTTTGTGTCATGGACATTTCACGGGGATTTCTCATGTCTGGTGCTCACGAAAGCCATTTCCATCAGAAACCCCTTGAGAAATATTTCCAAATAATTATCCATGGTCAAGACATTATAATTTTCATGATAAAGTCAAACACATTTTTTTTCCATTAGAACATTCATCAGAAAAAGCTTGTTTTCTTGTAGTCTAGCTAGTTGTCATGTAATCATGTTGGCTTCTTTTGGCATAACCAACCTAATACCTTGCAATGGTAGCATGAAATCTTAGGAGACGCTTTTGTATTTTTAATTTCATATGAAAATTTGGGATTGGTGTAAAAATGGCTAGGCATCATATGAGGAATAAGAAAGAAATTATAACGAGAGTGAGATTGTGGAAATAAGCTTGGGTTCACAGAATGTCCAGCTTTTTGTATATTCATGTATATATAAATTGTTTGTTACATAATGTACATGAGAAAGAGAGGATAAGCCAAAAAAAAAATTTGAATTTGAATATACACCTACTGCTAACAGAAACAACACATAACACATGATGTTAAATATTAGCTATTTTATTAGGATAGGGGTTCCTCTATAAAGTTACATTGACCATGTCTAACAGCCCCTTACAAGCTAACAAAGGGTGGCAACACCTGAAGCTTAGACTTGAGAAACTGAAAACAAGCAACTGAGAGTCCTTTGGTGAAGATATCTGTTGTTTGATGAGAGGTAGAAGGAAATTTGAGCTGAACGGCCTTGTTTAGGACTTTTTCACAAATGAAATGATAATCAACCTCTATATGTTTGGTTAGAGCATGAAAAAAAGGATTGGAAGCCAATGCTAAAGCACATACATTATCACAAAATATGGTAGGAGGAGTAAGGAGTGGTAAGTTTAATTCTTTAAAGATCATTCTGATCCAATATAACTCAATAACTGTCATAGAAAGGGTGTGAAACTCAGCCTCAGTGCTAGAATGGGAGACAACAAGTTGCTTCTTCACACACCAAGAAACCAAACAAGGACCAAGGAAGACTCCATACCTAGTAGTGGAGAGTCGATCATTTGGATCACCAGCCCAGTCTGAATTGCAGTAAGCTATAAGATGAAGAGCAACCCGGGAGAAGTGTAGGCCATGATCAAGGGTGCCTTTGAGATAACGAATGACTCGTTTGGCCTAGGTCCAATAAGCAATAGTAGGAGCATGAAGATGTTGGCAGAGTTGATTGATTATGAAGGCTATCTCTGGTCTTGTAAAGGTGCAGTACTGAAGAGCACCAACTATTTGACGATACTCATTTGGGTTCGGAATAAGGTCACCATCAGAGGACTTAAGTTTACCACCTGAGATGCATAGAGCTGGAGATGGCTTGCACCCATTTTGGAGCGAAGAAGAATGTCAACAATGTATTTCCCTTCATTAAGATGGATTCCATGTTGATTTCAAGTGGCTTGAATTTCGAGAAAGAAACCAAGGTCACCAAGATCTCTCAACTTGAAAAAAGATCTAAGTTGAGAGATAAGTGAAGTAATGAGAGATTTATTAGTCCCAGTAATAAGTATATTGTCCACATATATAAGAATAAAGAGATGTTGACCTTTGTTATAATACATGAACAAGGAAGTGTTCAAAGGAGAGGCAATGAATTCAAACTCAAGAAGACACTGGGAGAGACGAGTATACCATGCACGAGGTGCCTATTTCAGCCCGTATAATGCTTTATGTAGACAACATACATGAGCAAGCTGAGAAGAATCAATGAACCTCTGTGGTTGAGTGATATAAACTTCTTCGTAGAGATGCTCATTGAGAAAGGCATTGGATGTGTCAAGCTAACGAATAGACTAATTGAAATGAAATGCAATGGCTAGTATAATACGTGCAATGGAGCCCTTGCAATCTTGCTTGAAGAAGATTAATCCGAGATCTGGATTGGGAAGCAAAGTGATTCCCAAGAATTACCCATACCTACCGAGCTGTAGTCATGCCATAGACTAAGGATAGCTCCTTGTCTGTGAGAGTGGCATTAAGATAGCTGAGGATAAACTGGTCCTTCTTTATCCATAGAAAATATGCTGGGTTTATTTCAGCTGTTTCCTTTTCGGCTTCAACAACTAGAAATTGAAGTGGGCATGGTTCTGTTCCATCCACAAAACTAAGTAAGTCATTGTTCCTTAGTACGGGAATGAACTATGAAGTCCAGTTCAAATAATTGGAGCCATCAAGTCTGACTGAGATGAGCTGGTGGTGTAAAGATGGAAGATGATTGGAGTGCAGAAGCCATGGGAGGATCGAGAGCGTGAGCTACTTATTCTGATACCAAGAAAGAAATTATAATGAGAGTGAGATTGTGGAAATAAGCTTGGGTTCACACAATAACCAGCTTTCTGTATATTCATGTATATATAAACTGTTTGCTACAGAATATATATGAGAGAGAGAAAGGATAAGCCAGAAACAATTTGAATTGTACACCTGCTAACAGAACAACACATAACACATGCTATTAGATATTAGCTAGTTTGTTGGGACAGTTCCTCTGTAGAGTTACGTTGACGATGTTTAACAGAATAGCCACATGGGGTCCTCAAATTATTGATTCGAGTATATCTTGTAGTCACCGCCAATTCCATAACTAAACCATTCAAATCACTAATTGATTTGGGCTTTCTTGCTTATTTAAGTTTGGCTTCTGTAATAAACAGATTAAAATTTTGTTTAAGTTGAACTTATTTAATAAATGCGTAATATATTTTTATTTAAAAATTTAAACAAAAAAAATTATACTAAGTTAAAACTTAACTTAAATTAGTTCATTTATATTTTCATATCTTATTATATATAAATACTTTATATTATGATATATATATATATATATATATATATATATATATATATATTATGTAAATTTTATATATTTTTTTAAAAATTTGTGTAGAGAGAACTCATCATGTCATTCAAACACCACAGACAAATTTAATAAGAAAAGAATCCAAATTTTAAAATAATGGGACTCCTTAAATTTTATATAATCATCACTTTCACATTTTTTATGCCTACGATTTATAAATAATGTGATCGGCTCAATTCATTTAAGAATTTTTCCTTGCCTATATGAATATGCCTCAAATTTAAGCTTAACCCTATTTACGTATGGATTACCCACTTTTCCTACCACCCTACTCATTTATACTGATACATATGACTTTCTCCATTGAGGCTACCTTTTACTTTCAAACATGTTTCATCACTTTTTTGTTATTAAAATGGCTTTTTTTTTGGTAAAAAAAATGAATCAATTGGCATAGCTTTAATACACTATAATGTAAATGTAACCAGTTTGTTATGCATATTATATATTGTTCTTTTGTTTTACATTGATTTCATGTAAAGATGACTTAGTCCTTAGACAAGGCAGCATCCATGCAAAAAGAAACACTTCTGATTCTCTGTTCTTTTTCCGTCTGGTTGCCAAGGTCTTATGAAAGGAAGGAAGAAATAATCATTAACTCAATTCTTTATAAAAGTTCTGTCACCATATATGTAAACACCTATTTTTGTCCCATTTCTTTTTTTTATTATTTATTTTAGTTCATTTATTTTCATTATTTTTATTATT
>JASKGM010006780.1:0-10692 GCA_034509205.1 Ceratonia siliqua
AATCATGCTATATTACTATATTTACATCCTGTAACAGCTATCTAGAATCTTTCCATATTTACATTCTATAACACTCCAATTTCTGGTCCTCCAACTAATCCAAACACTGGCCCAACAGCTTCTAACCACTCAAACATTGGTCCAACAGCTCCTAATCCCTCAAACACTGGTCTAGCAGCTCCTAACCCCTCTAATATGCCATCTACAGTGGCAGATTTAAATCCAGGGGGAGATGCAGAAACACAAGCTGATAAGGAAATGCTAGTTTACTCAAGAAGGCCAAAATCAAGGTACAAAGAGGACCTCATACCTGAGGCACCAAGAGAGTTGGAACCAATGATATTTCCAAGTAATCAAGAAAACTCTCCTACCTCAGATAAGTCTGATTTATCTTACATTTATTTACCCATTGCTAAGGAAAAAACCTCAGTCTTGCACTCTCCATCCTATTTCAAATTATGTATGTTATAATGCTCTTTCCTCTAAATGCCATGCCTTTAGTTCTAATCTTGATAGTACAAAAATTCCAAAAAATATTCAAGAAGCTCTGAAAATTCCAGAATGGAAAAAGGCAATCATGGAAGAGATGTGGGCCTTAGAAAAGAATGGGACATGGGAGATAGTGAATTTATCGAGAGGAAAGAAACCAGTGGGTTGCAAATGGGTGTTCACTATGAAATATAAGGTGGATGGCAGCATAGAACGCTACAAAGCTCACCTTGGAGCAAAAGGATTTACTCAAACTTATGGGATAGATTATGTGGAAACTTTTGCTCTTGTAGCAAAGTTAAATACCATACGGGTTCTTCTCTCCTTAGTAGCAAATCTAGACTAGCCTCTCCATCAATTTGACATCAAGAATGCATTTTTAAATGGAGAACTGGAAGAAGTGTTTATGACAGTTCCACCAGGATTTGGTAAAATTGGGGAAGAAAATAGGGTGTGTAAACTAAAAAAATCTTCGTACGGCCTCAAACAGTCATCTAGGGCCTGGTTTGATAGGTTTACCAAGGTGATAAAAGGTCAAGGATACAAGCAAGGGAAAGCATATCACACTCTTTTTTTCAAATAAGCAGAAAATGGGAAGAAAACAATTTTAATTGTCTATGAGGATTGTAAAAGAGTAATAGAAAATAGGAATGAGCATTTTGACTTAATGGTCAGGACCTGAGTGTCTCTATTTATAATAAAATAGAAGGTTACAACTAGGTTAAACCTAGTAAGCCCAAGCCCATTAGGGCAACAGTTAGAACACACATGATACACATAATTCATAATACTCCCCCTCAAGCTGGATCATATATATCAACCATGCCCCGCTTGTTACAAATGTATTGGACCCTGGCTCCTTTAAGTGACTTAGTAAAGACATCGGCAAGTTGTTCTCCAGTTTTCACATAGTTCGTGGATATCTAGCCACGTTGGATCTTTACTCGTATAAAGTGACAATCAGCCTCTATATGCTTCGTCCTCTCATGAAAGACTGGATTTGAGGCAATATGAATAGCCGTCTGATTATCACACCATAACTTCATAGAGCCCGCACTTTTAAAACCAATATCATCCAACAATTGAACTATCCATAGAAGTTCACAAGTAGCCTGAGCCATGGTCTGGTATTCAGATCCTGCACTCGATCGTGTCACCACATGTTGCTTCTTACTTTTTCACGATACTAGATTTCCTTCCACAAAGACACAATACCCAGATGTGGATCTCTTGTCAACTAGTGACCTAGCCCAATCTGCATCAGAAAAGCCTTCAATTCTGCAATGCCCAAGATCCCTTTAAAGGATTCCTCGTCCGGGCGCATTCTTCAGATACATCAAAATACCATGCACATTATCTCAGTGAGCAGTATGAAGGGACGCCATGAACTGACTTACAATACCTCCCGCAAATGAGATGCTAAGACGAGTGACAGAGAGGTAATTCAACTTTTCGACTAGCCTCCTATTTCTGTCTGGATCAGTCAATAATTCACCATCATCTGCCGCGAGTTTCAAATTTGGAGTCATAGGAGTCTCATTCGGTTTGGCTCCAAGTAATCCTGTCTCAGTCAACAAATCCAAGACATATTTCCTCTATGACAAGAAGATACCTTTCTTACTGCGACTCACTTCAATCCCCAGAAAGTATTTTAGGTAACCTAAGTCTTTAGTTTGAAATTTGGATTGAATAAAGTTCTTAAATGCATCAATACCAGATTTGTCACTCCTCGTGATTACAATATCATCCACATATACCACCATCAAAATACATCCAGCACTTGAAGTTCGGTAGAACACGAAGTGATCATAACTATTCCTGTGTAAGCCAAACTGAAGAATTTCCTCACTCAACTTGCCAAACCAAGCCCGAGGGGATTATTTCAACCCATACAATGATTTTCGTAACCGACAGACTTTACCAATCTCTCCCTAAGCAATAAACCCTGGTGGTTGGTCCATATAAACCTCATCCTAGATATCACTATGTAGAAAAGCATTCTTAACATCCAATTGATGAAGGGGCTAATGGCGAGCATCAGCTAGAGAGATAAATAACCGAACAAAGTCTAATTTGGCAACAGGAGAAAATCAACCCCATAAGTCTGAGCATAGCCCTTGCCCACAACCTATTTTCCAAGGGGAAGAGAGACCAGGCCCCAAGTATGATTATGAACAAGAGCGGACATTTCCTCCTTCATAGCAGAGGTTCAGCCCTCAAGAGAGCTTCCTTCACAGTAGTAAGGATAGGAACATAAGCAAGGGAGGCAACAAAAGATCGAGAAGCAGAAGACAATTGGTCATAGCAAACAAAGGAGGAAATGGGGTAGGTGCAAGAGCATTTACCTTTTCTCAAAGCGATTGGGAGATCAAGACTAGGATCTTGAGGCAAGGCCCGTGGTAGTGACGAGGATTCACAAGTCTCTGGTGGCACGGCCGGTACATCCTGCAGTACAAGAGGGGGGGAAGGTCCAGGCAAGCGAGGGCAACGGGAATAGACATGAAGAGACGAAAGGGGTAGGATTGGGGGCTCAGGAAAAAACTCAATGGAATGGACCTACTAGGTGAGAAAGTCATCGATGGAGGTATAGGACACAGGCTGAGTAAATGAGAACGAGGTAAATTCAAAGAAGGCAACATCGGAAGAGACAACGTAACGACCTAACTCAGGAGAGAAACACCGATATCCATTCTGAGACCGAGAATACCCAAGAAAAAGACATTTCAAGGAACGAGAATTCAATTTAGACAGACCAAGACCCACATCATGGACAAAGCAAGTACAACCAAACATACGAGGCTGAAGAGGAAACAAAGGGTGGGACGGAAGCAAAAAACTGACCACCCAACACAGAGGATGGCAAACAATTAATTAAAAAGCACGCAGTAAAGACAGCATCAACCCAAACAATTTTAGGAACCTGCATGCGGAACAAGAGAGCACGGGCAACCTCCATCAAATGCCTATTCTTACGTTCGGCAACCTTGTTCTGTTAAGGAGTAACACTACAGGAAGACTGATGTAAAATACCGTGTTGAGTCAAGAATGAAGTAAAGGACGATGAAAAATATTCTTTAGCATTATCACTGCGCAAAATTTTGATTGAGGCATTAAATTGTGTGCATATTTTCGAATGAAAGGCAGAAAGATTGAAAACACTTCAAAATGATTCTTTATTAAATAAAGCCAAGTTGTTCAAGAATAATCATCAACAAAGATAATAAAGTAACACAAACCAGTTTTGGACACAATTGGACAAAGTCCCCAAATATTCTTTAGCATTATCACTGAGCAAAACTTTGATTGAGGCATTAAATTGTGTGCATATTTATGAATGAAAGGCAGAAAGATTGAAAACACTTCAGAACGATTCTTTATTAAATAAAGCCAAGTTGTTAAAAAATAATCATCACCAAAGGTAATAAAGTAACAAAAACCAGTTTTGGACACAATTGGACAAGGTCCCCGAATATCTAAATGAGCAATATCAAAAGGAGCTAAAGCTCGTTTATTGACACGTGGAGGGTACGACACCCGACAATGCCTAGCAAACTGACAAGACTCACATTCTAATTTAGACACCAACTCAAGACTGGGACACAATTGCTTTAGAATTGGAAGTGAAGGATGACCAAGCCAACAATGAAGATCTAATGGCGAAGTTGTACTAGAGCAAGGTATGGAAGGTGGTGATGGACACTTCAGAATGTACAAACCGTTTGATTCCTAGCCTCTACCAATAATTCGCCTTGTCCCAAGATCCTGAAACACACAATAGTTAGGGAAATTTTCAATACACAGTGAAGGGCCTGAGTAATCTGACTCAGAAATCAAATTAAATGGGAATTTAGACAAGTAAAACACATTGGACAAAGATATGGATAGTGAAGGGTTAGCTATACCACTCCCAAGAATAGGGGCCAATGAACCATCGGCTAAAGTAACCTTAGGTAATCGGAACGAAGGGGAAAATGAGTTCAGAATACCTGTATTACCAATCATGTGATCGGTAACACCCGAGTCAATGACCCAACCGCTGAGAGTAGATGAGAGACAAGCAATGGAAGTACCTGTCTGAACTGCATGGGCATATGCCTGGGCAGAGGCTTATGCAGCCTTGAGCTGAGTATACTGAGCATACTCATTGGCAGTTAATGTATAGGTCTTAGGTGCGCCCCCTTGATTAGTCTTGGAAACCACTGTATTGGCCACTCGTTGCTGTTTAGCAATAAGTTTAGGACAACTTACAATAGTTGCACATAATGCAAGAATCACTGGAGTCTCGCCCCCCAGTTTAGCCACCTCAGAAACTGCCTCAACCATCGCGGTTGCTAATTCCCATAAAAGCAGAAGAATCACCTTGACTAGGCACCAGTCGAGACGACTCCTGATTCGTCATGAGAAGCCAAAAATATACATCTTGCAAATTAGCTTATCATAACCGATCAAAATATGTGATCGGGCTGCGCTATACTCATCACGCAGACTATTCACGTTGTTCACGCATCTCCCGAACATCGCTAGTAATCGGGAGTAAAGTATTCAATTCCTCATAAACTTTCTTGAATTGAGTGAAATGGTCAGACAATGATAACTCCTTTTGATCAGCCCGATAGACTTCCTGAACAATTTCATAAGTACAAGATAGATCTTCCTTCCCAGAGTATAATGAAGCAAGATATTCCCAAAGGTCCTTGATTTTATCACAGTGAGTCATGATGTCCTCTACTTGGGCATCCAAAGTATATCTGATTAAGCCATACAGGCGCTTATCATCCCTAATCCACTTTTTTCGAATAATTTCATCCAGTGGGATATCCTGGGTAAGATGATCTTCCATCTCTACCCCATACATGAACATCTCAACTGCTTTTCGCCACTGAGGATAATTACAATATCCTTCCAGTTTTCGAATAGTAATTCTAATAGCTGCTGGGATAAGTTCAGATATAAGCCGTTTACTTTCACCATTAACCAAAGTGGGTGGATAAAGTTCAGAGTTCTCAGTCATGAGTTCCATCATACAGAGGAAGACACAGAACAAAAAAAACCAAGCTAGTAATAACCAAACTAAAGAGGGACCAAAAATTGTATAGCCGAAGAAGCACACAACTAAAAGCATATCCACAAAATAACCATAGAAAAATGGAACAACACACTCGAGCAATTATCCCCTCTGCTTCTTTTTTTTTTTTTTTTTTTGGTCACCAATTGCCGAAAATCAAGAATTCCAGTGAGACAAACACCATCGTCGACGCCGGCTAGAATTCTGACAAAGCTGAAGGATCACCCACACTCCAATCAGAAACGGCTATGCACGGCACAAGCATCCAGAAGCAAAAACATGCACGACCCAACCTCAAATCACGTTACCCAACGCACCGCCTGTCACTATCATGCTGGTAATGGGGGTCGACTACCAGTCACCACCTTGAACAGCCACCGAACTGCTGAAACACCGACCACAATAGCTACGGATGCGCAAAAGAGAGGCACGATTGTTGCTCTTACCAAACCATCAAAGTGGTTCTGTCCACCACACCACCAGTAAGAGCACCGGTGAAGGGTTGCCAAAGGTTCAGAGGTCACCAATCAGAAGAGGAATAATGGGTTCCCCTTGAGATGGAGGCTTCAGCCGTGAAGAGGGATAAAATTTGGGAGAAAAAGAAATTTGAGAAGAAAAAAAATTACTCCATCCGTTTCAAATTATCTATCGTTTAAGGTAATGGAACAAGAATTAAGAAAGTTATTAAATAGCCTAAAATAGTTGTACTTGACTAAACTACGCTTATTAAAGTCAATTTAAACTCTTATTATTACTTTATTGAAGATAACAATAAATAAAGGTAATGTTGAGAAAATAACAATTAATACCTTATTGGTAATGTAAAACGACAGATAATTTGAAACAAAATAAACTCCTAAAATGATAGATAATTTGAAACAGATGGAGTAATAAATTAGGGTTTAAAGAGGAAAATTTAGAAAGGGCTCTGATACCATGTAAAAGAGTAAAAAAAAATAGGAATGAGAATTCTAACTTAATAGTTAGGACCCCGGTGTGTCTATTTATAATAAAATAGAATGTTATAACTAGGTTAACCCTAATAAGCCCACGCCCATTAGGGCAACAGTTAGAACACACGATACACATAATTCATAACAAGGATGATATTATCCTTACTGGGGATAATATAGCAAAAATAGAGAGCTTGAAACACAATCTTGCCACTGAATTTGAAGTAAAAGACCTAGGCCACATGAGGTACTTCTTAGGAATGGAAGTTGCAAGGTTGAAAAAGGCCAGTAGTGTATCCCAAAGGAAATATATTCTTGATCTGCTTGCTGAAACAGGCATGCAGGGGTGTAAACCAAGTGATACACCTATTGAAGTTAAAAAGAAATCTAAAGATGATGGGGGCCTAATTGAGAAAGAACATAAAAAGATTAGTTGGTAAACTAATTTATCTTTCTCATACCAGACCAGATATTGCATTTGCTGTGAGTTCAGTAAGTCAGCATATGCATTCTCCTAAGGAAGCTCACCTAGAATCAGTTTATAAGATCCTTAGGTACTTCAAAGGCTCCCCAGGCCAAGGTTTATTTTTCAAGAAAAGTAAGAAGAAGGAAGTAGAAATCTTCACTGACGCAGACTGGGCAGACTCAACTGAAGATAGAAGATCCACCACAAGTTACTGCACTTATGTGCGGGGAAATCTCGTCACTTAGAGAAGCAAAAACCAAAATGTGGTGGCAAAGAGCAATGTTGAAGCTGAATTTAGGGCAATAGCTCAAGGTATGTGTGAAGGACTGTGGTTAAAGAAACTCTTGGAGGAACTACATGTCACCATGAAACTACCTATCAAGCTATGTTGAGATAACAAAGCAGCTATCAACATATCGCGTAATCCTGTCCAGCAAGATCGCACTAAACATGTAGAGGTGGAGAAAGTGGAGGAACGAACTATTTGCATAACTTACATTCCTACTAAGGAACAAACAGGTGATATTTTTACAAAAGGACTCCCTCTACAAGCCTTTAATGACTTCATCTACAAGCTGGACTTGATTAACATCTATAGTTCAACTTGAGGGGGAGTATTGAAATCCTGCATTTATTAGGGAGAATATTCGGTGGATTTAATGGCGAAAATATTAGGTGGATTAACGGAGAGAATATTTGGTTGATCAATGAAGAGAATATTTGGTGGATTAAAATCCCAGTCAATAAGGGGATTTATTGCATATCAGTTAGGATATTTTTCACATTTATTTAGCTGATATCAAGGTGTTTTAAATACCTTTTATGTGTAGTTTGAATGATGTTTTTTCCTTTCTAGGAATAGCTTCTTAGTGTATATATTTAGAATCCTTCTTTGTAAAGAAGATCAATATATAGAACATTATTTCTGTTCCAGATTCTTCCCTCTCTCTTTACAAACCCTCCAAACCATTCAGTATAATTCATAGTGACTTGTGGGGCCTTGACCGTAACACCAATCAAACTCAACAAAATGGTTCATCAGCTTTATTGATGACCATACTCGGGTATGTTGGGTTTACTTACTCAAGGAAAAAACTGATGTTGGCTCTGTTTTCATTACCTTTCACTCTATGATTCAAACTCAATTCCAGATTCTGCATAGTGATAATGGTACTGAATATTTCAATGCAATCATGGGGGATTTTATGAAACAAAATGGGATTATTCACCAAAGTTCATGTGTTAATACTCCCCAACAAAATAGAACTGCAGAAAGGAAAAACAGACACAATCTTGAGGTTGCTAGGGCCCTAATATTTACCACACACGTTCCTAAATTGTTCTAGGGGGATGCCATCTTAACAGCCACCTATCTTATTAATAGAATGCCTAGCCGTGTTCCTTCATATGACTCACCAATAAACAAATTCCATAGCTGTTTTCCTACCTCTCGATTGTATTCCTCCCTTCCTCTCAAAGTGTTTGGTTGTACTACCTTTGTTCATGTTCATTATTCAAATAAGCTGGATCCTCAGGCTACTAAGTGTGTCTTCCTTGGTTACTCTTCCATCCAAAAGGGGTACAAATGTTATGATCCTTCCACCAGAAAATTCTTTGTTACCTTTGATGTTACATTTTTTGAGCATACTCCTTATTTTCCAAAGTATTCACTTCAGGGGGAGAATGTGAAGGAAGTACAATCTTTGGTCTCTGATCTGCAGCCTCAATCAAACACTAGTAATGGTCCTCCTACTACCCCAGCTCATCCCGTCACTGATCCTACCATTCTGCCCCATCCCAGTGTGCCATCAACAGGAGAAACATTGAACTCAGGGGGAGATGCAGAAGGACAAGACCACAAGGAAATATTAACTTACTCTAGAAGGAAAAAATTAATGCATCAACAGGAGGACCCCACACCCGAGGTACTAAATGAGTTGGAACCAATGATAGGTTCAAGCGACAATGATTCCATTTCAGGTAAAGTAATCTGACAACTAATAAAACTAGACGACTAATCTAATTAGGATAATTAGAAGATAACTCTTGAACACAGGTTTTGTTATCTAGTCATGTTTATTGTCATTAAAAAAATATCACAAATAGGATTACCTTACAATCTAGTAGGAATTAAGAGTGGAGATTAGGTGAAAGTGTGATGAACCACTCAAACCCAAAATAGTATGATCAAGATTTCTCGAGCCACATGAACCAAAGCTCTGTGCTTCATCTCAGCATGAGATTTGCATAGAGATTTGGCTTGTGTGGCGTGTGGAGATGCTAGAATTGCAACGTTTGCCCAGACATGATAACTATTGCAAAGCCAGCTTGCATGGGTGCTAAGGATGAGAAGTGTGATGGATTCTTATGATCCATAATTGGAAATTTGATGGCAGTATATACAACCTTGGGCTCACTCCCATGGCTAGCCTTTAGGGATGAGCTCTTGCATGGTTCATATCAAATGAGATCAAATTGAAATATTAGTGACAAAATTCACTTGGTATATGACATTCGATGTAAGTACTAAACTAGGAAAACAATCTAACGAATTTTTATCAGCAATAAACAGAAAAAAATAAGAACAAGATTTCAGGCTGAGGAATGCACATTTTGGAATCTGTATGATGTTTTACAAAAAAGCTTATTTTAAAAACTACCTGACCTAAATTTTTAAGATAATAAGAGCTTGAGAATGGTCTATATAATTCTTAATACACCCTCTTAAGTGAAAGCCTACTGAGCTTGTAATATGGTGAACTGTTATATTGAAACTAGACACCACTTCAAGCTAAAATTTCAATTATAGGACTAAGGGTAACAAAGATCAAACTCTATACAACTTGGTCAACTAGGCTGTTATGCATGGGCCAAGAATAGTTCATGACTTAAATATAGGCAATATTTTTATGCGACCAAAATTGAAAAAAAAAAAAAAAATTGAAGGTGAAACCAACAACAGTTATCAACATGCTCAGTTCTTGTCTATAAATTCAATTGACAAGACACAGATAAGAAAGTCTTGTATAGGCAATTCAAACAAGCCTAATCTTACTAGGACAAGTAACCCAAACTCAAACAAATACTAATTTAAAATAGGATATAGAACCCTAACCCAACTAGTAATAAGCTATCCTGTGACCAAAACAACTAAACCCAAAATTTCCAATTCAACTCCCAATAAAATCTCTAATGCCAAATTCTAAATTCATCAAGAACTAATACAACTATACAAGTAACTAGAGGTGATCATGGGCCAAGTATGTCCATGGATATACCTAGCCCAACCTTATGGGCTGAATGTCCATATCCAATTAAACAAGCCTTATGGCCTGTTTTATTATAACAGGCCTAAGCCTATTAACATTAAATCTGTCCGGGCCAAGCCGGGACATTGTCCAGGTAATTTGAAGTCCCTTTCCCTTCTCATCACATGAAGCCTTTCCCTTCCCCTCTCCACAATCTTCACATTCATTACCCAATGAATATTTTTGTTAACATAGAAGGAAAATTCATCAGCTTTAAAATGCATGCTCGTGTGATGAGTTGGAAGATTGCCCAAGAAAAAGCATCATCACGTGGGAGCAACATCTAATGGCTAGATGACATCCTCTATTTCTTTTTTGTGTTATTTCCACATTATTTATTTACTTTTATTTTCATTTACAATAATCTTATTTAATTCTTAAAAGATCCATAATTCTTTGATATTGATAAAG